>CAUYON010085907.1:0-46028 GCA_963573935.1 Arctocebus calabarensis | reverse complement strand
TAATAAACAGAATACACAGAGAACTTAAATGTATTAGCAAAAAAAGAACAAGTGATCCCATCTCAGTGTTGGCAAAGGACTTGAAGAGAAATTTCTCTGAAGAAGACAGGTGCACGGCCTACAGAGACATGAAAAAATGCTCATCATCCTTAATTATCACAGAAATGCAAACCAAAACTACTATCATCTAACTCCAATAAGATTAGGCTACATCACAAAATCCCCAAACCAGTGATGTTGGCATAGATGTGGAGAATAGGGAACACTTCTACATTGCTGGTGGGAATGCAAACTAATACGTTCCTTTTGGAAAGATGTTTGGAGAAAACTTAGAGATCTAAAAACAGATCTGCCATTTGATCCTATAATTCTTCTACTAGGTATATATCCAGAAGACCAAAAATCACATTATAACAAAGATATTTGTACCAGAATGTTTATTGCAGCCCAATTCATAATTGCTAAGGTATGGAAGAAGCCCAAATGCGCATCAACCCACAAATGGATTAATAAATTGTGGTTTATGTACACCATGGAATATTATGCAGCCTTAAAGAAAAATGGAGACTTTACCTCTTTCATGTTTACATGGATGGAGCTGGAACATATTCATCTTAGCAAAGTATCTCAAGAATGGAAGAAAAAGTATCCAATGTAATCAGCCCTACTATGAAACTAATTTATAGCTTTCGTATGAAGGCTATAACCCAATGATAACACAAGAATATGGGGAAAGGGGCAAGAGGAGATGGGAGGGGGCAGGATGGGTGAAAGAAGAGTAATTGGTGGGACCACACCTATGGTGCATCTTAGAAGGATACAGGTGAAACTAACTGAATGCAGAATATAAAGGACTTAACACAGTAAATAAGAAAGTGCCATAAATGCTATGTGAACCAGTTTGACGAAAATATTCCCAATTGTATATGAAACCAACACATGGTTTCACACATGGTACCCCATGATTACATTAATGTGCACAGTTATGATTTAATAAAAAAAATTGTGTTGGACAACTGGTCATACATGTAAAAAAGGATATATGGTACCTAGTATTTCCTACACAATAATAAATGACAAATGGATTGAGGGCTAAGTATAAAATTTGAAAATTAAAAGTTTAAGACTTATGGAAAAAACTTGGAAAAACATCTTCTTGCTCTGAGGTGCAAGAAGCATAATCTAAAATGAAAGGTTGATCAGTTCAGCTACATTGAACAATGTCTGATTATTGACAGATATCACAAAATAAAATAGAAACAACTAATTATTATATATATAACTGATAAAGTGTTAGTGTCTAAAATAATTAAATTCTGTAATTTAATAACCACACCCCCTCACTTTTCTCTAGAAAAGGTGTTGACACGTGAATTCTGTGACCCCAAATTTCTATTATTAGGCATTTATCTTAGAAAAACTCATGTATAGCCATAAGTAGTGATGCCAGCCACTGTTATCCTAAATAACCATTATATACAGGGTGCTGCTTGACAGGCCCTGGTGAGGCCGGGTGAGCTTGTATGCCACCATCTGGAGTTGTTTATTTACATACAAAGTCTTCTGTCATAGAGAAAGGGTTTTTTTTTGTTGTTTGTTTTTTGAGACAGAGCCTCAAGCTGTCACCCTGGATAGAGTGCTGTGGCGTCACAGCTCACAGCAACCTCCAATTCCTGGGCTCAAGCGAGTCTCCTGCCTTGGCCTCCCAAGTAGCTGGGACTATAGGCGCCCACCACAATGCCCAGCTATTTTTGTTTTTTGGTTGCAGCCATCATTGTTGTTTGGCGGGCCCAGGCTGGATTCGAACCCGCCAGCTCAGGTGTATGTGGCTGGCGCCTTAGCCCGCTGAGCCACAGGCACCAAGCCTGTCACAGAGAAAGTTAACAGACTGGGTGCTCCTAAGACCATGGGGCCAATCATGACCCAATGTATGAAGTAATACACTTAGAAAAGTAGTGAATAACTATAATTTAATCTAAAATAAGAATGCTTTGAAGATATATAACTTCTTTAGGAAAGGAGGATATTGGGTAGCCTTGTAACCTATGAAGAAAACTCTGTTTGATGTATACTATGATGAGTAATAACATTGCTAATGTTTACTTTTACTGTGAGAATAAAAGTAACCAAGGGAAACAGGAAGGGGGGAACAGCTCTTTGAGAAGATATCCGCACTGTTCTCTAGACTGTTCTTTGGAATTGATGGCTTTTCTGTAAATGAAAGTGAAACTGCTGATCTCTCATTCCCTTCTCCTTTGATTGGCCTGGGTGACAGGTGGATGGACAGACTCCTTGGTGTGGTAACATTAGCAGGATGAATAAAGAATATGGAATATCTATTCAGTGGAGGATAACAGTTAAAATGGCTACCTCTCAAAAACACAATGTTGAGCAAAAATAAGTAAGCTTTTGCAGAAAGTTCCCTGGTTAAGAACTATGCAATGTGTCATAGACACCTGCATGTGTCATACAAATGTGACAAACAACACCAGTGACACTGGTAAACACAAAATTCAAGATGGCACATAGCTGAGCAAATGGGCCTCAAAATTCAGTTATGTCTTAAGGTGAGGAATGTTTATGTAGATTTTTGTTTTAGCCTCTTAATCCCTATTTGTCACCTGAAATATTTTATTAATTTAATTATAGGATAAATATCTATTTAAAAACAAGAAAGAGCAAAATGGAGTGCTGTGAGCAGGACATGCTGTTCAAGAAACTCCTCTTTAAAGACCTGGATAAGACCCCACAGCCCTCCCTACACATACACACATTCTACCCCCAGTTGCACTGACTCCTTCAGTCATGACCAAGCTCCTGCCTTCCACTGTAACTCCCCGACCTTGATCCCTGCTTCTCCTTCCCTGAATCAGCCCGCAGGCAACACCACTCCCAGTGTCCAAGCCCTGTCCGCTACTTGGCCTCTTCTACCCCATAGCATCTTCTTGTCCTGCCAGGCCCCTGCCAAAAATGACCTCAGACAACCTACTCTAGCTGTTTCCACTTTTCTGTGGTACATCTCAACTTCATGGCCTGCTTCAAGAGCCATTCTTTACAGGCATTTCTGAAACTACTAAAGACACGGCATTAATAAAACATTCCTCCCAGCGGGAGCATTTACTGAATGTTCTCATTACTGAACCTCACGTGGTGTCTGCCAAGTGACTTGTTTTCATGAAGTCCTTGTTCATGCACACAGCTAGCTTTCTTGTTTGATATTCTGCTTAAATATCTATAACTCTATGTTTAATAGTTAAGTGTAAAAATGCTCCAAGTTTTTATCACCACCACTGGAATTATTTTCCCAAACTCCTTGTGCACAGTATCCAAAGCTGAATTAGCATTTGGTGAAATGATGCCATAATATATCATCTTTAGAGTTTTTTGCTGCTGAACACTCCTGCATTACTACCAAAGGATGTTTTGACTTTTTAAAAAGTTTGAATTCCCCCAAAATTGGTAAAGACATTTTACGGGGAAATTTCGAGCCCCAGGTACTTAAATGAAGTGATATTGCCACAGCCAATGTGCACAGAGAAAGAACAAGAGGATAACCTAAAACAACAAACAAGAATTTCACATACTAAAGAAGAAATAAAAGGTAATTGAGAAAATAATGGAAGATAAAGCTCAACAACTGCAAAGGGCCTAATCAAAGGGCTGGGACCCTCAAAGATTGAGGTAACTAGTCAAGTTCTGATGTGTCGCCCATCAGTCTGGCTGACCACTCCCTTTTCTGTTCCTCTTCTCATCCCAGTAACTCCCCAGCTCATTGCTTCCTGTGAACACATTCTGCCTCCTGCTGAAATGAATTAGCCCTACTGTGCCCACCTAGCCTGGTTCCTACTAAGCACTTCTTAATACACAGAGTCTGTCCCTCCTGTCTAGACTGATCTCTGAACTCAGAGCACTGGGTCCTTCCATGAGGGCTCTTCACATTTCCTCATCCTCTCTCAAGGAACTAATGGAAAACGAACGCTCTCATCTGTTCTTCCACGGACATTCATGTGAGTTCTAATCTAAATAACTGAATCTTTGATGGTAAAATTTTACATACCATAAAAAGCAGTTAGGAGAGAATTGGGAGGGCTAACGGTGCCTTTTTTGGATTCTCTAAGTCACTCCCTCTGAGTAGCTGACAATGGATAACTCTAACAGCCCCTGAAGCTATGTGTGGGTAGACCTTGCAAGATTGGGCAGAATCTTTGTCCATTTTTTGTGATTGGCATCAGAATAAGATCTGCCTTGCTTCCATGGGACAGGATTAAACAAGCCGGTAAAGGTGGCCCCAATGTCCCAGGACAGGCAGCTGCAAACACCCTGGGGTCCTGCAGGCTGAGTCCTCACTGCGTCTCAGTTTGCCTCCACTGCCCCCCAGCTCTGGACTTGCTCCGTTCCTGTTAGAGACTTAAGCATTTCAGTTCTGGTCTACTTCTCTCCCCTTCCAATCTGGTCTGACCTCATTCTCCACCCTCATACAGTTTCTAGCTGCCCCCAGGTATCCATCCCACCTGATTCAAGCCTGACCTGAGACTTGAGTGTCAGCTTGTCTGGCTCCCACCCCACTGTCCTTCCCAAGTCCCCACCCTAACCAAAAGGTAGAGCACAACTCCAACTCTACTTTCTCTCTCTTCCAGGGGTCAGGGTGAGTGAGGCCAGCCTCAGACATGGATGCAGGAAATGGTTACCTGCACAGTCACTACATGTGTGGCACTACACAAAATTTGTAAGGTTGTGTTACAGGAAAGTCATTAGGAGCCCAGACCCTGGAGTTGCACTACCTGGGTTCAATTCCCATCTCTGTTACCTATTAGCTGGTCAACACTGGGAAACTTCCTTGCTTTGTGGGAATAACGATTGTTCTTTCTTGCAAGGAGGTAGTTAAAATTAAATAAGACACATAACTACTTGCCTAGCAAAGTAACTGGTAAGTGGCCAGTGCCTTAGCTAATGCCATTGTTATTACTATCCCCATGCATTACATCCCACCATGAGAGATCTGGTCCTTTATTAGCCTTCTTCAGACTCATTACATTAATTTGTAGTGAACTTTGTTCCTTTTTCTGTTTGTTTGTTTAAGACAGAGTCTCACTTTGTCACCCTCAGTAGAGAGCTGTGGCATCATAGCTCACAACAACCTCAAACTCTTAGGCTTGAGCAATCCTCTTGCCTCAGCCTCCCAGGTACCCTCAGCACCTGCTACAGGGCCTGGATATTTCTTGTAAAGATGGGGTCTCATTCTTGCTCAATCTGGTCTCAAACTCCTGAGCTCAAGTGAAATACCAGCCTCGGCCTCCCAGGGTGCTGGGATTACACGCATGAGCCACAGCTCCCGGCCCCAAACTTTGTTCTTGAGGAGAGACCAGTGAGTGCCAGAAAGTGTGTGGGAAGGCTGGAGCTCCGAATATGAACCAAAGCTGATCCACAGTGCCTCTGGTCTAACTCTTCTGATAGGTCAGGACCTGGGTTTGTTACTGGGATGAAGGGGAAATTGTCTTTGGACAGGTAACCACCACAGCACTTCTGCATTAAACCGCTCCAGGAACATTCTTCCCAGGTGATATGTGTGACAGAGATATCATTACTTAAAACCCAATGTAAAGGGTGACTCTGGGGTTGTGCTACAAGCAAGCCCTGAGCTAGAAATGTTTGCCATGCCCCTTGAAATTCATCCCCTCAAAACCTCACAGATTATTCTGTGTCCGTGGAGCTATCTCCTTCTGCTTGACAAAGAAACAGTGGATTCCCAGTTGATAACCGCTGTGGGAACATTGGGTGTTGGGCAGGAAGCAGGCAGTTAATAAGTGCTAACAACAAAGCTCTTAGTCCAATTTTACATTATTTCAGTCATTGAAGATGCTGGGGTACTAAAATCTCAAGGACTGCAACTACAGAAGATCCTTACCATCTCTGCCATACACTATTACTATGAAATTCACTAATTTTCCCCTTCATTGCTAGTGATTATCTTCCGAGTTTGACCAATTTACTTTGAATAAAATTAAAGAGAAGCAAAATATATCTCTGCACCTCATTGCTTCTACACAAAGCAGGAAAAAAAAATCCAACCCAAAGTGCATTGTTGGGACATGTAAACAGAGATCATTTTGTCATAACAGAAACTTTTTTCATGTCACCTATAGTCTATTATTTTCCCCAAAATTCACATTAAATTATTCATATATAGTAATAGAATAATAGAACATAAATAATGATAGAAGTTAAGACATTGCTTGCCTGCAACATCATGCTATTGGCAGGTTTGATGAAATGAACCCTGCAGTTTATCAGATTAAAATCTGATCTGCCAACTGAGAGAGACGTAGTTCACCAATTTGGGGAATGTGTGAAATAGAAGAATCAGTTTGTCTCAACTATATAGAATACCTGATTTGATAAATAGAAAACAAATATCCTCGGACTTAAAGAAAAAAACTTTAAGAAATACATTTGGTTTTGCTCTGAAATGCTTTAGGAGCAAGGCAGTAGACAGTGCACCAAGAACCCCACAACAATGCTTCCTCTTCTCTCCTTTTTTAAAATCTTGTTTTAGTATTCTTATTTCCTCTGCATCTTAGAAGCTGAGAATGAAACAGCTCTGAAAGATAAAACTTCAGAAAATTACTTTTGCCTGTGCTTTGTAATTTCACAAGCCATTCGGTATCTGTTTATTCATTTCCTTCTAGTGACTAAATGGATGTCTTTAATGTTTCTTTACAGATGAGAGCTTAGGAGATAGGCAGACAAGAACTTTATCACTAATCACCATTTCCCATTGATTGTTTAGCATCCTCTGTGGCCATGACAAGAGACAGATGACAGGATACTGGGGTGGATTCATCCAGATGATGTTACACTCCCTGAGAGGCTGAAACTTGCCTTGTGGGGCACAGATGTTTGTAAGTGCAGAGATAGAAATATCTGAGTAAATTTTGAGTAACTTAAATGAATATCCAGTAGCTACTATTCATCCCAGCACATAACATAGCACCTAAATGTAAAAGAACATGAATGAGTGAAGTAGACCATTAGGTATTTTTGCTGGCCATCAAAATGTATTTTGTATTAATGCACATTGATGAATTAAAGATGAAGAAGAGCTAAGCCATTTTTAATTTAGAATTAGTATGACCAGAATGCTCTAAATTATGCTAACAGAAAAATGCTTATTGATAGAAACCATAAAGAACATTTATGTATATCTCCCTGAATACCTAAGAATAAGAATTTCTCTAAGATTTATTTTCAGCAGTACTATTATGCAAGGGGGTATTCTTATCTTTCACTGTACTAGATATTATAATTTATTTTCCAAAATGTTTATACTGATGTAAACTCCCTCAAGCCAGATAAAAGGTGTTTTCATCAATCCACATCTTTGCTAGCACTTGGGCTTGCCATGTTTTTTTATATTTTTACAGAGTAATGGGTACATTTAATGTGGAATTTGTATTTTTTTATTTATACTGAGATGAAGCATCTTTAAATATTTTATTAGGCATTCAAGTTTAGCTTTTTGCTCTCCTGTAAAATTGTCTCATAACTTGTTATCATTTCTATATTGTTTGTCTTCTTCCTAGTGATTTTTTGGACTTGTTTATGCATCCTGAATACTAACCCTCTCTTGGTTAGTATTGAAAAATAGATGAAGTAAATTGTCTTCGCTACTTTCCTAAGATATTTTTGATACAGTGTTCATTTTAATATAATTGAATCAATTGATTTTGTCATTCATAATGATAGCACATTGCTTATAATAATGAAAAAATAAAAGCTTTTAATAATACAGCATGAAGAAAATGAAAAAATCAATAAATTTGAAATAGTTTCAAATAATGAAATTCTATACAATGGTGATGGAATTAGAGCTACACATATTAGCATAGACTAATCTCACAAACAAAACATTGGATGAAAAGCACATATATAGAAGACCAAAAGCAATGTAAGCATTCATAAAATTTAAAAGGATTTAATAAAATGTGTACATATACAAGTATGAGAAGACAAATTCCACTGTCAGGTTTATCACACTGTTCTTTGAATTTTTTCATATTTTTTATGGTGAAATAAGTTTATTGAATACAGCAGTAGTTCTAGTGTCTATCTCTTCCTCTAATGAATTAGATCAGTCTTTGCCAGCAGCATGGAGACTTGCAGTTGGTACAGATCTCACACCATCCATTCCCAAGTGGATGTCTTCCAGGATGAACAGGTTGAGATCATTACCAATATTGAGGGGAAAGAAGTTCATCTACACTATGTCACATTCACAAATATAAAATGATTGATCACTGACAGTACAAATAATCAAGTTAAAATGACTTCTACACTATCATTTATAGTGCCAAATGTATGCTTAGACCAACACTGGATAACTCAAGTCTCCAGTAGGACAAGTGATCTACATAGAATACAAGGAGAGAATTAAAACTTACCTAAATTTTGATTGAATGTTTTGGTTTGAAGGAAAGAAACAGACAAAATCAGTAGCATTTCTATAAATCAATAATGAACTAGATAAAAAAGAAATCAGGAGGAGGAGGCGCAAGATGACCTACTGAAGCCAGCCTTCAATAGAAGATCCCATCCAGAGGGAAGGATAATGTCCAGAAAGTACCCAATTAAGATAAAGACTGGGAGCCAAGCCAAGAGAGAAGAGTGATAACTACAGGTCACCTCCACTAGTGAGGCAGGCTATGACTCCAAGAAAGCAAACTTCAGGTACAAAATTCATCCCAAAGGAAAAGTGTCTGTCCCTCCCCCAAGAAATATGTGTGTGTGTGTTTTGTTTTTGTTTTTATTTTTTTTCTCTTTGCTCCTGTAGGTTATCTATAGGCAAGCAGTGAACTCTTATCTTACCCCATAGGTGAGGTGTAGGAATTGGGGACTACTTCCTCAGAGGGAAACTATTGTGATCCTAAGCACTCTCTTGACAGGCAGGGAAATTGAATTAATGTTTTCCTTGCCATTATGAACTTCCAGTCCACCCTTTACCCCCTGATGATCCAGAAGCCTAATCCCTGCAGAGACTGTGGAGGAGGCTCATGAGCAGCGCCCCTCGCCCTGTTGGACCAAGCGCCCCACACTCCACCCAGCCAGAGTCACACTCCCAGCCCTGTCAGAGCCTGTGTCCACCCTGCTGGTGCCTCCACACCACCGCCCCCCACCCTGCCAGAGTCATGGGCCAAGCCTTCTCCTTGCCAAAGTCACTGCGTGCCCTGCACTGCCAAAACCAAGTCCAGTGTCCCCCACCCTGCTACTGGGTCCATGTGCCCCATGCTCCCGGAGCTGCTTCTCAGCCAACTCTCTGGCTGTGGCAGTCACCTGGGAGCTGCACAGGGTCACTTCCCACAAAGATTCAGCAACAATAGAGCAATCCCACTGGGGTCTAATCTCAGAGAAATACCTCCCCAACTCTGAGGACCACAGAGGAAACAATACCTTGCTCTATAGGGATACTGATGCTGCAGAGTGGCTAGAGCAAAGGCTCAGTGGCTGAGGGAGAAAAGCATTTGTTGCCTTGTTATCCTCAGGATTAGACTGAGTCCAGGTGGAACACTCCCCAGTGGCTACTGAATACCTGAGACAGGCCTCAGCTCCTCCAGCAGGCTGGTGGCAGAGGGTAGTGGCCAGGCTGAGGGGGGCATTGATTTTCCTTTGACTCTGACAGGCATAAAGCCCTGGCACATCTGCTTATTGGAGGGAGCAGGACCTCAGCCCTGTGGTGTCAACAGTGACTGGGTGTGAAAGAAGAGCAAAGTGGAAAAAGAGACACAGCCCGCTGGTACAACTCTGCTACTGGGTGGGCCTTCTGACTCCACAGAGCACTGGAGCAAGCCAAATTTGAGCAGCCAGTAGACCTCTGCCATCTAGTTGCTGGAGACCTTTTAACTCTCCCACTTCTAGTTGCTGGAGACCTTTTAACTCTCCCACTTCTAGTTGCTGGAGACCTTTCAAACTCTCCCAGAGTTTGTACTGACTGGGTCAATTGGTTTGGAACTCCTAACCTGGGCCAATCACCCAAGAACCCTCTCCGGTGGTACCCTGGTTGTGTGGTAATGGGAAGGGTTGATTTTCCTCTTCCAGGTGTTGTCCATAGTGGGTGGGGTGTCTTAGTTGCTTGTATTTATCCACAGCTAAGACTTCAAACCAGAGTCACTGATCCACTAGGATTGGACAAGGACCAGCTGAATACAAGACAGAGCCACCTAACCCCACCACACCAGGTAGGTTTCTTCAGCCTCACACTGTTATACTATATGGGTCCTTTGGAAAGCTGTAGTGGGAAAAGCTGTAGTCACCAGTCCCAGATCCTTGACAAAGGGCTGGTTAACCACAACTCCAGAAGCTCCCAATCCAATTTCACCTTACCTGCCCATCTAGCCAACCAGTGAAAAACAATCATGAGCTGGAATCAGCAGACAAACTCTGGCAACATGAATAATCAGAGTAGATCAACTCCCCCAAGGAACGATATGGCAGACACAGCACAAGATCCCATACATAAACAAATGGCTGAGATGTCAGAAATCAAGTTCAGAATTTGGATAGCAAATAAAAGATCAACAAAATGGAGGTAAAGATGGAATTAGAATTTCAAGGAGTAATTCAAAAGATGTCTCAAGAATTCAACAAATTCAAAGACAAAATCACCAAAGATTTTGACACATTGAGGAAAGAACTTGCAGTCCTCAAAGATCTGAGAAATACAGTAGAATCCCTCAGTAACAGAATGGAGCAGGCAGAAGAAAGGCTCTCTGACATTAAAGACAAAGCTTTAAAACACTCTAAAATGCTCAAAGAGGAAGAGAACAGGAGAGCAAAAATGGATGATTCTCTCAGAGAGCTCTGGGATCATTCAAAGAAAACTAATATTTACCTTATAGGAATTCCTGAAGGCGATAAGGTTGCTTTGAAGGATACAGATGTTCTACATTACAAAATAATCAAAGAGAATTTCCCAGACATGCCAACAGATTCTGAAATACATATAGCAGACAGTTTCAGAACATCAGCATGACTCAACCCAAATAAAAAGTCTCATAGACACATTATAATTAGCTTTACCGGCTTGGTGCCTGTGGCTCAATGGGCTAAGGCGTCAGCCACATACACCTGAGCTGGCAGTTTCGAATCCAGACCGGGCCCACCAAACAACAATGACACTGCAACCAAAAAAATGGCCGGGTGTTGTGGCGGGCGCCAGTAGTCCCAGCTACTTGGGAGGCAGAGTTAGGAGACTCACTTGAGCCCAGGAATTGGAGGTTGCTGTGAGCTGTGATGGCACAGCACTCTATCCAGGGTAACAGCTTGAGGCTCTGTCTCAAAAACAACAACACCAAAAAACTCTGTCTCAAAAAAAAAAAAAAATTAGCTTCACCAAAGTTAATATGAAGGAGAAAATTCTGAAAGTAACCAGATATAAGAAAACCATAACCTACAAGGGTAAGAACATTAGAATGACTGAAGTTCTCTCTGCTGAAACGTTTCAAGCTAGAGGAAAATGGTCATCGACCTTTAATCTCCTTAAAAAAAATAACTTTCAACCCAGGATCCTGTAGCCAGCTAAACTGAATTTCATTTATGATGGAGAAATTAAGTACTTTAATGACATTCACATGTTGAAGAAATTTGCCATAATTAAAACAGCTCTCCAGGATATTCTCAGACCTATCCTCCATAATGAACAGCACAATCCTCCACCACAAAAGTAAACTCACTCAGAAACTTTTGATCAAATTCCACCTTCCATAGTGGTGAAAGGATTAAAAATGTCCACTGGACTTTTGTAAAACTTGATACTCAAACTACTACCAGGCTTATGAATACTCTTGATTAATGTGAATGGCTTAACTTGCCCTTTAAAGAGGCACAGGTTGGCTGACTGTGTACAAAAACTCAGGCCAGATATCTTCTGCATTCAAGAATCTCACCTCACCTTAAAAGATAAACATTGACTCAAGGTGAAGGGATGGTCATCTATAATTCAGGCAAATGGAAAGCAGAAAAAAGCAGGGGTTGCAATTTTATTCGCAGATACAATAGGCTTTAAACCAACAAAAGTGAGGAAAGATAAAGATGGTCACTTCAAATTTGTTAAGGGGAATACTCAACATGAAGAGATTTCAATTGTTAACATTTATGCACCCAACCAGAATTCACCTCAATTTATAAGAGAGACTCTTAACAGACATGGGCAATGTGATTTTCTCTAGCACCATAATTGTTGGAGATTTTAACACCACTTTGGTAGTGTTGAATAGATCCTCCAATAAGAAACTAAGCAATCCCATTTACAATAGCTATAAAAAATCTAGGAATAAATTTAAAGAAGGTAAACCACTTCTACAAAGAAAACTATAAAACACTGATGAAAGAAATTGAAGGGAGTATAAACCAATGGAAAGACCACCCATGCTTCATAGATCCGAATAACTAAGATTGTTAAAATGACAATGCTACTCAAAGCAATTTATGGATTCAATCCTATTTCCATCAAAATACCAATGATATTCTTCACAGAAATAAAAAAAATCCTAAAATTTGTATGAAACCAAAAAGAGCCTTAATAGCTAAAGCAATCCTGAACAAAAATAGATAAGCTAGAGGTATTGCATTACCTCTTCAAAATATATTACAAAGCTTTAGCAACCAAACCAGTATAAGTTTGCTATAAAAACAGACACATAAACCAGTGAAACAAAATCCCATGCATTCATCATGAAGACCAAAATGGAAGCCGAAAAATATCAAGGCAAGAGCAATAATGATGCCAAATAAAAGATTTTTGACTAGTGCAATGAAAGGTCAACTAGCTAGCCAAGAATCAAGCTGCTAAGAAGGAAAATGTGTTTCCAAAAACTGAGTAGGAAGGCCAGGTGCAGTGGATCACCACCTGTAGTCCTAGGATCTGGGAGGTTGAGGCAGGTGGATTGCATGAGTTTAGGAGTTTAAGAGCAGCCCAAGCAAGAGTCAGACTCCTATCTCTACTAAAAATCAAAAAAATTAGCCACATGTTTTGGTGAATGCCCGTAGTCCCACCTACTCAGGAAGCTGAGGCAAGAGGATGGCTCACTTGAGCCCAGGAGTTTGAAGTTGCTGGGAGCTACAATGATGTCATGGCATTCTAGCCTGGGGCAACAGAGTGAGGCTCTGTCTCAAAAAGAAAAAAAAAAGGAAAAGAGTAGGAGAGAGTCTAAAGCCCCATCTTTCTCAGTTGTACTAGACTATAAGCAGCATACCAGAAGGAGTGTCTGGAAGTGTCTTCAGAGTAGAGCTTCTCATCTATATGGTGAGTACAGATCCCACTTTGCCCTGGACACTCTTGGTGTACACCTGTTATCCTGAACTAAATGTTAACAGTGTCTCTTTCACTTTAAGAGTCTCATTTGGAGAATAACTTACATAATCGCTCAATTCATCTTGACCCTACACTGAAGAGGGTATCCAGACCAGAGAGTAGAAAGTAAATTCTACTTAATCACAAAATTTGTAATACTCAATTTTTAAATAGGAAAGTGATGCTCATTCCTTAAAAAAAAATATGTATTTGAACTTCATTATAAATACATGAGTGGGCATTCTGAATACTAAAATATGGGAGAACAGAAAAACTGAATACATTGCACTTGATGATTCTGAAAACAAGTGAAAAATGCAATTTATGTCCTGAAGAATAATGTTGTTTTTAAACAAAGCAGCATATAAAATAGAAATGTTTCATAACAAATTTTTTTTTAAAGAACAGAAAAACAACTACATGAAATACAATATAATACCAATAGTTGTCCTTGGAATCAAAGATTATTTCTTCTTTATACTTTCTGCAGTTCCCAGTTGTTTTACAGTGAGCACATATTACTTTTATCATCGGAAAACTACCTTTTAAAATGTTTAGACTGACTCACAAAACAGCAAACTAAAACTGCAGAATATAAGACATACTTAAAGTGATTCAGAAAGGCTGACAATAAAGAAATGAAGATATGCTAGAAAGGCACAAACAAATCTTGGAGATCAGGCAATGTAGAATTCAGAGCAAAAAGCATTAAACAAGACAAAAAGGATAATTCTTAATGCTACGGCTGCAATTGACAAAAAGTCCTAATATCTTATTCACCCAAATAATGTAACAACAACCTTCAAAACTCAGAAGCTATAAGAGAACCAAGAATAGACAAAAACTTAGATAATATTATTTTGTTTTTCAAGTAAACATGGCATGCTAATAAAAACTGGCCTTATATTAACTCATACAAAGTCTTCATAAATCTCATCAATGTAAAGATAACCAAAAATATTATCTAATTACAGTGTAACAAATTAGAAGTTCATAATAGAAATTTTGAAGACCCTTCTATGTGGAACTTTAAAAACACAATTCTTGGGTCAGACGAAAATCATACAAACAGAAATTCCAGAATTTCTAAAAAATGCATTGGTATAAATACTACATGTCATAGTCTTGAAGGCATAATTTAATCAGTTATTAGAGGATAACATTAAATAAAATGAATAATGAGAATCAATTAATTAAACACTCAGTGTCTAACTCAGGGGTGTCCAACCTTTTTTGTTTTCTGCTTCATATTGGAAAACTAAGAGTTGTCTTGGGCCACACATTAAATACACAAACACTTTCAAAAGCTGATAAGCAAAAGAAAAGTTCCGTGTATACTTTTTACAATATCCAACACCACAGATCAGCAAAACGATCCTCAAGTAATCTGCATGTGACCCACAGACTGCAGGTTGGACACTCCTGAAAGTAATTGCCTAAAAAAGCAAAATGAATAAATTGTTAAAAGCCAAACTTAGTATTAGTAAGAATAATTTTAAGTTGAAAAAGTTATTTTAAGGGATGAAAAAAAGACAAACCACTAACTGACCTCATCAAGAGAAAAAAGAAAGACTCAGCACAGGTGCCCAAAGTAAAATGAGGAAGTAACCATCAAACAGAGAAAATTAAAAAGCATAACAGATTACTTACAGGCATGCCAAAAAATGAACAAGCACATTGAAAAACCCCAGTGAAATGGGTAATTTTCTAGCAAAGCTTAATACACCAAAACTAACCTCAACAAATTTTTTTTTCAGGTATTTTTAAACATATATCACTCTTTGGAGAAGAAATAGCAAAAATAATTAGGGCTACTCCTACCACCATGAAAGCACTAGGCCTACAAACCATTACAAAGGAAATACACCAACCTTCAAAACATGGTTAATAACCAAATGCAAGCAGTGTAACTTGGTTCTTTGTACCCTCAATGCACCCCCAACAATAAAAAAGATGGATAATATCAAGCAGGTGGGTCCAACCTGCAGCCTGCAGGCTCCATGCAGATTATTGGAGGACTGTTTGGCTTATTTGTGATGTCAGATGTCCTGAAATGTCTGCACAGATCTTTTTTCCTGCTCATCAGCTTTTTTAGTGTTTGTATATTTAATGTGTGGCCTAAGACAACTCTTATTCTTCCAATATGAGGCAGAAAAGAAATAAGTTGGACACTCCTGTGGAAAAAAATAAACTCTAGAGTTTAAGTGAGCATAACATTTCTTATGAAACATTTCTATTTCATATGCTGCTTTGTTTAAAATGAGCATCATTCATCAGGACATGAACTGCATTTTCCACTTGTTTTCAGAGCCATCAAGTGCAATGTATTCAGTTTTTCTGTTCTCCCATATTTTAGTATTCAGAATGCCTACCCGTGTATTTATATTAAAGTTCGCATACATATTTTTAAAGAAATAACCATCGCTTTCTTATTAAAAATCGAGTACTATAAATCTTGTGATTAAGTAGAATTTACTCTCTTCTCTCTGGTCTGGATACCCTCTTTGGTGATGGGTCAAGATGAGTTGAGCAATCATGTAAATTATTCTCCAAACTGGGACTCTTTTAAAGTGAAAGAGACACCATTGATATTTATCTCAGGATAACAGGTATACACCAAGAGTGTCCAGGGCAAAATAGGATCTGTACTCACCCTATAGACAAGAAGCTCTAACCTGAAGACCCCTCCAAACACTCTTTCTGGTAGGCTACTTATATTGTAGTACAGCTGTGAAAGATGGGACTTCAGACCCTCTCCTACTCTTTTTTTTTCTTTTTTCTTTCTTTTTGACACAGAGCCTCACTCTGTTGCCCAGTGCCGTGGCATCATAGCTCATAGCAGATATTACATACTTTATAAATGATTATATACTAAAAAGTATACAAATATACAAATTCCTGGGCTCAAGCGAGCCATCCTTTTGCCTTAGCCTCCTGAGTAGCTGGCACTACTGCTGTTAGGTGTCAACCAAAACCTAATAAACATTGCACACATGCATACACATGTGCACACAGAGAGGAGAAAACTGTGGACCACCCACCTATAACAATGAAAAAAATTTTCAATAGAACAATAGCAAGTAAACTCCAACATTAATCTTCTAAAAATTTATCATGACCAAGTGGGGCTTATTCAAGAAATTAAAGTAAAATTTAATACTGAAAAATCCATCTAATAGAACATTCATTACATTAAAAGATCAGAGGAAGAAAATCACTTAATCTTCTCCATAGATGCTAAAATTTATTGAACAATACATTAAACCCTTTTTTAATGCTAGAATGTGAAACATGCTTCCTTAACATGAATTTGTGTTTTTAGGTATACATACAAAAGTTTGTATTTTACATACACACAGACCCCAAATAAAGTGCACGCTTCCTGGTTAGAAATGCCTGGAAATAAAAGGAGCTATAAAATCAGTCTAGAAATGTTTAAATTTGAATATGTATGAGGTGTCAGAGGATGATAGGAAATATTGCTCATTTTCTTAGTTCTGATATTAGTATTATATTTATTTGGGAGAATATCCTTATTCTTAGGATATTTAGGGATTGAATATTATATCTGAAACTTAGTTCCAAATTATCATACAGATTAAAAGTATATAAAAAATATTAAAATTGTTGAATTTAAGTGGTAGATACAGAGATGTTCATTGTACCATTCTTTCAACTTTTCCAACATTTCCATTTTCACTAAAAATGTTGGAAGTTAAATAAAATTTATAAAAGTAACACTAATGGAAATTTTCAATATAGTTTCACTCTCTCACTACTCTAGTAAGACTCTTTTAGTTCCAAGGATCAGGAACTTACGTTACCTCAAGAAATTTTATTTTTTAAGGATACAGGTGCTGGACCTCGATACTCACAGGGCACTTGCTTGCTCTAGGATCCCCCTGCCCTCTCTGTAACCCACCTCATTGCTTTCTTTGTGTCTCCATTCTTTGGTGCTTCTATTGCCTTCTCAGCTCTCCCAACAGACTTCGATTTCAGCTGACCACACAGATAGCAGAGATACATGTGCCTGGACACCTTCACCCATCAACCTCATCCTGGAAATCTAGTTCTGACATGCTGGCAAAACCCCAAATGATTTCAGCATCATTTGTATAAGCACAAAGCTGAAGACAGCCAGATTCCATCAATAGAGGACTGATTGAATAGACTAACATATATTCATATTGTGGAGGACAGTGTAGCTATAAAAATATGAACATATGGGGTTTGGTGGTGCATGCTTGTAATCACAGCTTGGCAAGTGGATCTCTTGAACTCAAGAGTTCAAGACAAGCCTGAGCAACATAGCAAGACTCCATCTCTTTAAGAAAGTGAAAAGGAACAAGAATAATATATACTGTTATAGAATGACCTCTGGGTTGTATTGGAAGTATAAAGAGCAATGTATAATAGATTGCTTATAATATTTTACACTTTGTGTAAATAAAGGACAATTAGGAATATATAAATATATACATATTTACATTTTCATAAAGAAACAATGAAAGAATAAACCAAAAAATGAATAAAAATGCTTCACACAAAGGAAGGGAGAAAATAGGATGGAAGAGCCAGAGACCAAGTGGGGTTATTCAAGTGGGATTTAGAAGGACTCCCTAAACGTAGATTTGGCCAGGTTTCCAGGAGTCTGGGCTGTAACTGGCAGCGTACCATTCTACTGGCCACACAGGGCACAATAGTTACCCAAGATTGGTCTGAGAGAACTGAGCTCCGACACTATGGGAGATGCAGTAATCAGTATGTGACCAGCTTTCATCTGCTGCTACATTTCTGAAAACAGGATAATCAGATATTACATACTTTATAAATGATTATATACTAAAAAGTATACAATAGCAGTCATAAATTACTCTGCTTGCCTAAAAACTTATACCCAAATAGAAATAAAGCCTCTGATTCTCTGTTTCTAAGCATTATAAAGGCTAGGGGGACATGTTTAACCTTCACAGTATGAAGGAAGCAATCAGCCAAACCAAGAAAGTCTACAAGGCAAACAACCACAGCAGACTGCTGCAGGATAACTAAATGCAATATAGTTGCTGGGATTCTGACTCTAAGTATAAAAAAGACATTTTTGAGACAACTGGGGTATCAGACAATATTTAAAAATTGTTATCACTTCTACAAAATTATTTTTTAAAAACCTTTATCTGGGCTCGGCACCGGTAGCTCAAGCAAGTAAGGTGCCAGCCACATACACCAAAGCTGTCAGGTTCAAATCCAGCCCAGGCCTGCCAAACAATGACAACTACAACCAAAAAATAGCCAGGTGTTGTGGTGGGCACCTGTAGTCCCAGCTACTTGGGAAGTTGAGACAAGAGAATCACTCAAGCCCAAGAGTTTAAGGTTGTTGTGAGCTGTGGTGCCCACAGCACTCTACCCCAGTCAACAGCTTGAGGTTCTGTCTCAAAAAAAAAGAAAAACCTTTATCTGTTGTAGGTACATAATGAAGTATTTAGAAATGAAAGAATATGATATCTGGAATTTTTTTTTAAAACATAAGAAGGTAGAGGAAGTGGTTAAAATAAAATATATAAAATGTTGATGAAGTTGAACTTTAAAATATTGTCTTTTTTTGTTCTTTTTTTTTTTCTTTACAACCTTCAGCTACTACCATTTATTTGCTATGCTTCGTAATTGATTCAGCCAACTTTTAGCTCCCTAGCTAGGGTCTGCGGTTTTTTGCTATAACCAATTGTTCTGTGAGTTGGTGTTATCATCTGCTATGGACTCAATGTTTATTTTCCTCCAAAATGTGTATGTTTAAACCTAATCCCTGATGTGATGGCATTAATAAATGGAAATGTTAGCAGGTAATTAGATTTTGCAGGTAGAGCCCTCAGGAATGAAATTATTGCCCTTATTAGGAGCTGCAAACACCAGAGTTGTTACCTTCTACCATGTGAGGACATAGCTGTCAGGATGAAGAACCAGAAAGCAACCCCAGACCAGACAACAAAATCTGCTGACACCTTGATCTTGAACTTTCAGCTTCCAGAATTATGAGAAATAAATTTCTGTTGTTTATAAGCCACTCAGTCTAAAGTATTTTCTTATAACAGTCCAAATAAACTAAGATACACTGCCCACTCATGATAGGGCCAATGAAGTTGTAAAATAAAAAAATCTGATCACCTGAGCCTGCCTCTTCAGCCAGGGTAGAAGACTAGGGCACTTTCACAGAGTAGAAAAAGCTGGAAGGCAGAGATATTCTAATTAGCATCTCCAGTGTTGTCTTCCTGAGGATGAGAAGAGCTGATTCTTTAATAAATCAGCTTTGCATACATTACAAAAATAGCAAGAACATAGTTTTGACTCATAACGTTGTTATTAGCTCCTTATCTATTTGTCTCCCATGTCTGTTGATTGTTCATTGTTACAAAGAATAACTGGGGATCAGAAGTTAGTTACCATCTTTCCTTTATGCTTAGTTGAGGCAAGAGTCCAAGTGATTAACTCAAGTCATAGAACGATTGATTCTAGGGAAAACAAATGAATTTTATTTTTGCAAATCAACTAGACTGCATCTTCAGGGAATTGTGCTACATCAAAAACAACTTTGGAGATAACTAATAATCACCTTTAAATACCACTACTTTCTTCTCAAAACTTCCTTTTAAGACATTCCTATAGGCTTGGTGCCCATGCTCAGTGGTTAGGGCACCAGCCACATACACCAAGGCAGGCAGGTTAGAACCCACCGGGACCTGCTAAACAACAATGACAACTGCAACAACAAAAAAATAGCTGAGAGTTGTAGAGGGCACCTGTAGTCCCAGCTACTTGGGAGGCCGAGGCAAGACAATCACTTAAGCCCAAGAGTTGGAGGTTGCTGTGAGCTGTGACACCATAGCCCTTCTACTGAGGGTGACAAAGTGAGACTCTGTCTCAAAAAAAAAAAAAAAAGACATTCCTATAGAAAACCTATTTTGCCAGCATAGGCAAGTGTTGGAATATCAGCAAATAAGTTGAAGAGTCAGAGAAGATCCTGAAAGTTCTCAAGAAGCAGGCTCAGGAATTTGTGGTATTGCTGAAAGTATTTAAAAAAAGAAGGTAAAAATTCATAGAAAAGCAGGGTTAATTAAAAAGAGACTGATACAGGCTGGGACGCCAGCGAGGATGTTCAGTTATAAAGGTCTACTCTACAAATAGTGGCAGTTGAAATGTAGGGGATATGGAGCATCTGAAAGGTATTCTGAAGTGAGAAACAACTTATTTTGATAGCTCTGCAGTTTGGGGATGGAGCAGAATGAAAAGTCAAAGATGACTTCAAAGTTTCTGATGGAAAAGACCGAAATACACTGATACTCCAGACAGATATGGAATAATACAAGTGGGAACAGCAGAAAGAAAGCAATCACTCAACTAGTTCCTAATTAGTAGGAGTTAGAAGTACTTTTATGGTAAGAAAGACTTCTTGAAACCAATAGTCTGTACATTTCATATATACATAGAAAATCCCCCAATTCCTTTGTAAATATCTATTGGATTGTGGAGAAGGTAGAATTCAGATACTTTTCACTGTTTGGGGATGATAACTCTGAGCCCAGAGAATTAATGTTGAAATTAATCTATTAAGACCATATAAAATTATACACTAGGTGGGCTGAGAGTTTAGAACGTATGTAAAGTTATTTTAATCGCTCTTGCATTTCCTTCAAATCACTGATTCAGAAAGCTTTACCAGCTGTCATAATCTCAACCATGAAAAATTTAGTAAAATGTCCTTTACTTTAAATTGTATTTATTATGAAATGCTTTAATTACTCCTAGGTAAAATTCAGAGGGAGCCATTTCCAAGTTTGAAACAAACAAATTTGACAACCAAATTATTAGTGGTTGCTGCTATTACTTGTGACAAAAATATAGCAATCTAATTCCACTTCCATGTGGAAGTCAATACATCATATCCCAGTGTCAGCATCTTCAAACAATGATAATCCAAGAGAATTACAGGCTATTTCCCAAGAGAACTGGTTCTAATGGTATACCTACCTCTATGTTTTTGAAAACATAAATCTTGTTGCAATTGAACCATAATCTAAAAGTTAACTCCTTTAAATTGAGGTTGGATTGCTTGCTAATCTAATAGCTTTCAATCTTGACTGCACATTGGAATCATATGAAATCATATGAAAAAATTTCAAAAACATATTGATATCTAGCTCTTATGCCCTCCCTCATTCTAGTCTAATTGGTCTGGTGTGCAGGCTGACAATCAAGATTTTCAGAAACTCCCACAGTGATCCTTATATGTGCACATTGTTGAAAACATGTGCTCTGTTTTCCTAATGATTCTTTGAAAGCTTAAATGTCCTTCAGTTTTTAAATAATTTCCTAAAGTTATACAGGTTTATTAGAATATACCATTGGTATAAGGAGAAAAATATGCCCAAGGGAATTAAAAAATAAATAAATAAATACGGTGGGGAAAAGTAGTTTTTCTAGGAAGCAAGATTGTGTTATAGGGAGAAAACTGTTATTTGAAGAAATTCCTTTTTAGATAGACAAACCAGGGACAAAAGACTACTTTGCAAGGGAAATGCTGAGTCTCAAATTGAAATTATTCTGCAGAATTAGGTAAAAGATGTTTCCGTTTGGCAGAAAATCTCTCTCCTATAAATTTTGTTATTTGGTTGGTTGGTTGGTTGGTGAATAGGTTTGGGTTTTTCTAAGTGAACGTTTTGCTAATTTCTTCTGGCAGCAAACAGATGTTTTCTTGTTTAGGGAAGGGCTCTAGGAAAAGATAAAGAAGAAATGAAGACATGGAGGATGGCCTCAAAATGGAATCCAAATGCCAATAGTTCAGATCTTAAGATCCAGAGTGAAACGCGCAGTGAGAAGCTTCTATGCTAGGGTTTGGTTGCAGGAACTTTGAAACAGCGATATCAATTTTCTTTCCTTTCCATGTTGGAATTTCCCCCTTGATTGGCCTTCTAGAGCTTTGATGATAATCACTTCTGCCCATTGTCTACCATGTTTAGGTGTGTTCTTGATGAAAGGGAGCTGTGTTCATGTTTACAGCGAATGGGACAACCTGAAGTAGCAGGCACGAGACATCAAAAACCAGGAACAGAGACTGGGTGGCAGGTGATGAGCAGCAGACCTCTAAGAACGTCATTGCAATTTCCTGAAGTGTTACAGGAAGAAAGCATCAGAAGTTTTATTTAGAGAAGAAAGCAATCAGTAACTTCAGAAAGTTTTTTTAAAAATCAAGAAATATATGTCTTTATCTAACAGCCTCGCTCTAAATAATTCTAGGACTTGCAACAGCTGAGAATGCCAGGAGTCCTCAATATCCATCTTTTTCTTCTGTTCCTGAGAACTCCTTAAACACTTTCTGCACACCTAACCAGGAGGTTGGGCCATGAGACTGGGCCCAGCTAACGGAAAGTGAGAAGAAGTTAAATCATTCTAAGAACTGACTCCTAGAACTTACATCATCTCTTCCAGATTCTTTCTCTTCACTCATTAGGCAGCTAAATGAACAGTTTCCAGTGTAGAATGTGAAGAGAATGTAGTGGATGCTGGAGCCACTAAATGAATCAGCCTGATAACCTAGAAAAAGTTGCTACCATTAAAATACACTGAGCTTTGTGGTTTGTTACAGGACCTAGCAGCTAGTTTTATTTAACCTGATAAGATACCAAGTGACAACCCAAATCCAAACAGTTCCATCTGTAATCATTTAAAAATATACACAATAAATTTAAAAGGATCCAAATCATAAAATGTATGCTTTCTCACCATAATAGAATTAAGAAATCAAACACAGAAAGAAATTCTGGAAAATCCCCCAATACTTGCAACTAAATACTACATAGCACACTTTTAAGAAACCCATGGGTCAAAAAACTAATCCACAAGAAAATTAGCAAGTATTTTGAATAGATAACAATGAAAGCGTAGCATTTTGAAACGTGTAGGTGGTGTTCAAATAGTACTTAGGAAATGTACGGCACATTATATTATGGTTATTTCTTTGGTAGAACTATATCCCATCTTTTCTACTCTGGTCCTCTCTTCCTTATTACTTTCTTTCTGCTCAAATGGGGAGGGAAATTATGGTTTGATCTTCCTTATCTTACTACTGATTATCATAACTTTCCCACCAACTTAACGACTACTGTTGGCCTATCGTGCTTGTATTGAACAACTACTATTGGCCTATCGTGCTTGCTCAGAATAGGAACTTGGAACTTAGGAGTATCTACTGAAGGAAGGAACATTAAATTGGAAAGAGGGAAATAAAGGAAAGGAGAAGAGTTGGCAGCTCCTTTGCCCATTGCCAGATCATAACATTTTATATTGAGGTTCATCCCATCTACAATCTTGATCCTTATTTTCCTCTCTTACCAGCCCTTTCAAAAAGTAAATCATAGAATCACAAATTGAATCTGGCTACATCTAATGCATAAATATCCTTTTCTATTTCCAGCAAGATCTGTCCAGCCTCCTCTGACCCCCTCTAATAAGACTAGCCAATATACCTATGAATTGTTTACATTCATGGTGGTACAATGCTTTGGATTTACCTTTCCAAACTAATTTGCAATTCTAATAAAAATAGGAACATAACCATTAGCACCAAGTTTGTCTTCAAGTCCTTCCAGCTCAAGTGCTCTGTCTCTATAACGTAGAGTAGTTTGTAGAAAGGCAGAGCTGCCTTCACTCACTTACTTCAGCCTCAGAAGACCAGGGATGCATCTCTAAAACTTTCCATGTTACTCTTTTTGAAAATTATTAGAAAACATCATACTTAGGTGCATCACTTCCAACATATTTGTGTTTTTGTCTCCTACACACTCTTGATTCTGTGAAAGAATACATCTGAATAAAGCAACAACCATGAAAAACTGATTCTTATCTCATCCTACATCCTCTTTCTTGTTTTGATGAAGACTCTTTTGAGCCCGCCCTCATATAATTCCTGTTCTTTTCCCTTGAGCATTTCAGTATATTCCTCCCAGACTTCTTCAATGCCACTCTGTCTTCCTCGTGACTTCAGAATTATATACATTATACAATCGTGTTTGTAATTTGATTTCCAACACCTTTCTGATGAGTCCTTCCATTTGAACTGTCATCCACATTCCGGAGTGTACCTTGCCAGGGTCTTTGGAGAGCAATCAATCACAGCAATACATCCTATTCTGGATCTAAAACTTAGAAAACAAAGTTTTTCATAACCTAAGTATTATCTCGGAATCTAATTTTCCTAAGACACATTACTTGAGTTTGACCACAATGATCAGATCCTGTTCTTTTTTTTTTTTTTTTTTTAGATCCTGTTCTTAAACTTTTATCACTATTCAATATTTTGCATGATCAGGTAAAATATTTAATTTAATAAGCCTTTTGTGTTCCATTTCTGGTTAATTAATACCTTAAGTGACATCATAATAAGCACAATATTCAGCTCTCTCCTATGAAGATGGTGTGTGTATCTCACTAACTTTTATTAGAACACAATAAACTATGCTATTAATATAGCACTTTACAATTCCTGGGTAAAACCAACACCTTCCCTTTAGAATGACAAGTTAATAATCACTGACACCTACAGGCAACAATAAAACCTCTGGTTTATACCAATTGTTGTTTGATTAAAGGCAATTTCAAGTGAACAAAATAATTATATTTCCAAAGGCAAAGCACTGACAGAAAAAACAGACCTGGTTATTTCCTGCCCTCCACATTTGCATTGGAACAAGCAGCATCCAGAGAAATCAGAAAAGGCACGTCAAGCAGATGAGTTGCAGCAGCAATCCCAAAGTCGCAAGCTTTACGAGAGAACGTCGCTGCCACCTTGCCCCCCAATCGATGACGCAGAGGTAGCACCACAGATGAAATGATTGATTTGAAAAGGAATGGCTGAAGCTCACTCAGGCATTTCTGTGACTACCCACCTTTACTAAGATTCTTATATACCCCAAATAATCGGATAACAATATCCAAGGATAGAGAACACAAAAGGTAACAAAATCTGCCATAAACATACCTCATTTGCAGTAAAGCATGTACACACCTTTGAAAACCAAGAATATCCTATTTAGATATAAAGACAATGGAGATAAACCACAAAACAAGATTTGGGGGAAATAAGCAATTTAAATGCTTGATTCTTTAACAGACCATTGGGAGGCAGTTAATTGTCTTAAGGGAGGAGCCTGGAAAATCCCAAGAGATACAGTGTCTAAGCCACATATGGAGTTCTAGCCAGGATTTTTTCCTTTCTAACTCACAAAAGACTTTAAACTTGCCTTCACAAAATGGAACCATTTAAAGGTTTACTTATAGGCTTTTCGCCTATACCACTGTTATGAACTGGGGGAAAAAATCCTCCAAAAGTCACATCTAGCCCAAGTACTAGAAATGTTCCTTCTCAAGGCCTCGTACTTCAAGGAGCACAAATGAGACTGATTGACCTTACAAGGGTGCAGAGGACTGTGTGCCCCTTCAGAGAACATGGAAAGGAAAGCGTCTTGAAATGGGAAATAGATGTGTCCCCAGTAGAATTTTTTGAAAGCATCAATAAGACTGTAATTATTCTCAATTGACAAATTCAGTTAATTTAATTTGACTTCTTCTGCAACTTTTTCAGAGCAAATCAGGAATTTAGCTTACCCAATAAGTCAAATTGAAAACAGTCCCAAGCTTAGTATCTGTCTAGAGTCTTTATTCAACTCAAACCTATGTTATGTTGCTAAAGCAAAGAAGTTTGCATATATCAAAATACAGTGTGGAAAAAATACTACCATATATCAACTTGGAAAGTGTTTTGACATAATGTTTTTAAGAAATGGTATTTTTTAAGGTGTCTTTGGATGGTAGCCTAACAGTGTTTCTCAATGGGAGCTGCAATTGCGTCTAGAAGGGCTAATTTCTCATCTTTTGGTACACTGAGGGATCTTTAGCATTCCTGGACTCCGCCTACTAAGTGGATTGTCCCAGTGGTATGACAATCAAAAATGTTCCTATATATTTCAAAGTGGTTCCTAGGGGGTAATGGGCTTTTCTCTCCCAATTAAGAGCCTTTGGTAAGGTTTCCCAATAGGAGTTGAAGGATTTAGTAAGCAATTTCCTTAGAGTATGGTCAAGGATTCTTTAGAAAAATTCTAAACTAAAGATACAAAGGAGAGTTAATTCTAGAGAATAATTTATAATAAACCATATAAATACTCATTCTTTCTTCTACCTCTTGCTAAATGATGCCTAACAAAGGATCTAAATTTAGGAAACTTAAAGAAAAAAAGCTTTAATTGCATAATATGTTGAATTCTATATGACCAAATAAATACACCCAATAAAAAATAAGACAAATAACAAACTATAAACATAATTGCAGGGATTAATAATTTAAACATATAACAAATTCCTACATATCTATAAGAAAAAAATCTAATGTCTAATAAAAAACTAGACTGAGGCAATCAGCAAGCCATTCAAAAGATAAGTAAAATGGTTAATAACTTAGGAAAATATATTTATCTTCAATAGTAATTAAATAGAAATGGCATAAATTTGAACAATGAAATGTCAATATATTTGTATATAGTTTACCTAAAGTAAACTTATACTTAAAGTCTATTTAAATGAAAATAGTGTTGGTGAGTATTCAAAGAAGTAAGAGAATAGACACAAAAAATGAATGTAGCTCTTATGGAGGAAACCTAGCGATGGCTATCAAAACCTAAAAATCTTGCAACTTATTTAATCTATTAACCCACTTTTGAGAATTTAAACTAGGAATATAATTGTGATCATGAGCAAAGAATTGGCTACAAATTGTTCATTGAATCATTTTTTGTAGTGAAAAAGTAGGATAATTTACATTTTTAAGAATCAGAAAATTATATGTATACACAGCATAACTAGAAAATAAAATATCCTGAATTTAAAATGATGCTTTTGACAATATTTAATGACATGGGAAAATATTCTTACTCTATCACTCAAAGGAAAAAAGCAAGATACAAAGCAGGCTACAAAACAGTATTCATAATTTTGTATCAACACAAGGTTGGTTCCAGAACTCCAGAGGATACCAAAATCCCAGATGCTCAAGTCCCTAATATAATGTAGTATTTGCATATAACTGAAGAATATCCAACCATGTACTTTAAATCATCCCTGGATTATGCATATCTAATAAAATGCAAATGTTGTGCAAATAGTTGTTATACTGTAGTAGTTTCATTTGTATTATTTTCTATTGTATGCGTTTTTTTAAATTGTTTCCAAATATTTTTAATCTGAAGTTGGTTGAAACAGGTGATGCAGAACCTCCTGGCCCCAAGCTATCCTCCTGGTAGCTGATAATACAGATAGGTGAAACTACAGGTGAGCACCACCACCACACCCAGCTAGACCATGTTACAGTTAAAATTTGAGGGAACGTTCAGTTGCTTTAAGAGTTGTAACATTTCCGGCTCCATTACACTCGGTCCCCTTGTTAGAAGCAAGCCCTGGTCCACTGTGATTAAACGAGCAAGAGCTCCACCTCGTGGCAGTTTACTTACTACACACATGGTTCCTGGGCACTGGCAGGAACTTAAGATATGATACTGTAGAAATTCCCCCTGGGGTCTAACATGCCTCAACAGTTTCACTGCCCTGAATTGCAATGATTCCCTCCTACCTAGGACTTTTTTTTTTGGGGGGGGGACAGAGTCTCACTTTGTCGCCCTAGGTAGAGTGCTGTGGCATCATCATATTCACAGCAATCTCAAACTCCTGGGCCCAAGTCATCTTCCTGCATTAGCCTCCCAAGTAGCTGGGACTACAAACACCTACCACAGTGCCTGGCTGGTTTTGCTATTTTTAGCAGAGACCAGGTCGCAGCTCTTGCTCAGGCTGGTCTAGAACTTCTGAACTCAGGCAAGCCCCCCGCCTTGGCCTCCCAGAGTGCTAGGATTACAGACATAAGCCACCACACCCACGCTACCTAGGACTTTAGGTTTCAGAAACATTTGAGTGAGCATGAGAAAGATAACATCCTGAATTACCATCATCTTTACCGTAAATTACCATCTACAAGGACCTTCCAGAGATTAACAGGCAATCTTTGATAGCATCATTTATAACATAATCAAAATGACCTGTCCTCTCCTTATTCACTTATTCAGTCTTTTTTTCTTTTTTTGAGGTAGAATCTCACTCTTTTGCCCAGGCTTGAATGTAGTGTTGTCATAGCTCACAGTAACCTTAAATCCTGAGCTCAAGAGATCCTCTTTCCTCAGTCTCCCAAGTAGCTGGGACTACAGGTATGTGCCACCACACCCTGCTAATTTTTCTTTTCTTCTATTTTTAGTAGAGATGGGGTCTCACTCTTGCTCGGGGTGGTCTTGAACTCCTGAACTCAAGCAATTCACCCTACTTTGACCTCCCAGAGTGCTAGGATTACGGGCCTGAGGCACCACACCCAGCCTATTCAGTCATTCGATGAACATTAGTGAGCATCTCTATTTCCCAGGAACTTCACTTGGCACTGGGAACATAAAAGATGAATGAAATACATTTTCCCACTCGTGAAAAGCCCATAATCTATGTAAGTAAAATTTATAGGCGGCCAGTTTTTTGGACTGAACAGCTGACATAGAACCTAACCAAAATGAAGTCAACTCGTGCTAAAGTTTGACATCACCTAACCAAAACTCTGTAGTTTATCTGGCCTTCTGAGGCATCAGGAGAGAGAGATGAATAGCCAAATCCCCAAACAGGCAAGTTTAAGCCGTTGATAAGGAAGTCCCCTCTGCTTTAATCCTACAGAAAACAACCTGAAGTAACCTGATGTTAACCTATCTGCTTTTTCTTATTATGCTGTTTTCCTGTTCTTGCTCAAGCTACCTTATTAAAAACCTACAGTCTCATCATGCCCAAAGGCATACGTTCTCTATTTTTAGATCAGATGCTACCTAACTTGTGAATCACAAAAGCCAGTTCATTGATTTAAAGTTGTGGAAGTTTTGTCTTTTGATATCTATCATGTCGTGGTCTGCTTTTCTTTTCCTCCGGGTATCCCTTAGAATCTGAAAAATACAAGGTCTCCTGAGCCGACTTCTCTTGGGTCACACACATTCTCAGAGGCTCCCACTCCACTTGTGAATCCATCCTAACCATCCTCACCCCTCTGCTCATTTCTGCCACTAAGCAGAGGGCTGTGGGAAGCCTTTGAGCCTCAGAGGAAGCAGAGAGGTAAGGAAAAGGACTTTTTAGTTCTCTACAAGTACCTTTATTCTCTACCTAGTAATGCAATCATTGGCACAAGAAGGCATTTGACAGTCTTGTTGAAGGGATGACTGAATGAACGAGTGAAATGGAATCACATAAAAAGTCCTTCTTGTAGTTAACAATATGCTGGCCTTTGTTTTAAGAAGTCAGGAAAGGCTACTGATCTTTGTGTTGAGTCACTTAATATTGATTATATGCAGATTAATTAACAGAGATTAATGTTAGCACACGGGACATGTTGTGTTTGGCCTGAAAATTCTTGAACATTTTAGTCAATTTTTAAAAGTCAAAAGACGTTTTAATAAAAATCCGGATTTCTGGCTTCTCTTACAAAGAACACCTGTATTGACACTCAGCATTAAAGGGCCGGATCAGAGGAGCAGACTGTGCCGGGGCGTGCTTTGCCACTGGTCACAGCTCCCCCACCCTTCCTGGGGAGGCCTCACCACGTCCCCTGCCTGGTCCCGCTCCACAACTGAGCGTGCAATGCCTGCTTGGGTGACAATATGTGACATTACATATCACGTGGTCCACACGAATCCCAAAGCAGTACTCACATTCTCCTATCCCCCTTCCTCCTACTCCCATCTTAGTTGGAGAGACCACTTTCCCCCACCTCACCAGCCAAGATGAGTCACAGACAGGAAGGAGCACGGGGCCCAGTGGTAGAAGAAATCTGGCTTTGAAATACAGTCCAAGGTCTGTGGTACGAAAAATTGCATGACACAATATGATTAGATGTTTGCAAGGTCATTACCTGGGGTTTTGGTGTAATCTATGACCACGAATATGAACATGCACAGGATTCATAGAGAAAAATTTTCCCCCCAAATCTTTTGGAAGGTAGTTGAATGTCATCTTGCCCCACCTTGTGGTCATTTGAGAGCTACACACCCTAATCCCGGCGCCAAATACAGCAGGCTGTGGCTTGGTCAGGGGTTAATGTAATAAGATGGATGGAATGCTGAAGTGGGTGTGTTTTTACAAAGATCCCAAGTTCATAGGGTTTGGTCTAGTCAACTGATGCTTAGCTCCAGAAACACTGCTGCTTTATCCAGTAATAAATCATTTTTTTCAACTGTTTTTCATGCTCCCTGAAATACACTAACACACACACTCGGTTATTCCCTACCCTTCCACTTTCAAACTCCTGCTTCATAAATTCATCATTTCCACTGAAACCATGGCCTGTGAGTTCAACCCTGTAAAATGTAAATAGATGTTATGGCTTCATTGGTAGGAACTACCAACTTGCACAGGATGATGGTCATTGCCACGGGGCTTACCAAGGTTCTCAGATCATCTGTCCACAAGGGAAAATCACCTTGCTGACACAGAAGTCTTTCCTGTGGTATCCATAACAATACAGGAACAATCCTATTGGCCACAAGTTGACAATCTTCTCTTTCAATGTTGGGGCAGCCTGCACATTCCTTTTCTTCAACCATAAAATGGGGACAGTACCAATAATGGGCACCTCCCAGGATTGTCCTAGAGACAAGCGTGGCCTTAGACCAGTGTCAGGGGCACAGGGAGTCCCCAGAATATCTTCGCTGGTAGTATATGTAAACACGGCACTCAGTGCAAGTTTTATCTTTTAGCTACATCGGAATAAACTAAGATAAGTCAGGGTTAGGCAGAGTGGATGATTATGAGAATTCACATAGATTATTTTGCTATATTCAAAAAACAACTAAAAACAGATTTGAGGTTGTCTGTATCTTTTCTTACCTTCCAGAGTAAAAGGGATCTCACCTTTTGTTTTGCGACAGAGTCTCACTCTTTTGGCCCAGGCTAGAGTGTCATGGCCTCAGCAACCTCAAACTTTGGTTCAAGCGATCCTCCTGCCTCAAACTCCTGGATTTGAGTGATCATAGCAACCTCAAACTCCTGACATCAAGCGGTCCTCCTGCCTCAGCCTTCTGAGTAGCTGGAAGGATCTCACTTTTATGTGTATAAGGAACACATTGTGCAGGAGTGTTTAGGGTGGTGGATCAAAGGAAAAGGACATAAGATGTTCAGAAAGAGGTTCACACTGTACAACAGTCACATGATGTTAGCAGGTTAATTATCAATAGCAAAGATGGAACTTCTGTGCTGGGATTCGTATTATGAAATGAACATGGCCTCTCTTCAATTAGAGTAAAATAGTTTCTCCAACCTTTGAGAAACGCGTAGAATTGCCTGAACAGAAAAACGTGCAGTGGCTGCCACCTTGTGGTTTGATATTAAATATTACCAGGCCTCTAATTAAAATAAGTGTTTTATACCGCTTGCTATGTAGGGCTTTTTTTCCTAGAGTTATTAAAAATCCTCCAAGTTGCAAAAAGGACTATGAATTAATTTCTAGGCATCCATTTACTGGCTAGGTAGGGCCTGAAATTGGGTAAAAACACACAGAAATCTAAATCATACAAGGTGTAAATCCTATGTGTGTATGTGTGTTCATTACAAAATCTTGAAATTAAAAACAAATTATGCTTAAATTTGTAGATTTGCTAAATGAGCTACCTTTACAATACACACTCTCACTAACATCCCAGAATTAAAGAAAAATTATATTTTTCCATGGACACACATGCTGTTTTCTATCCCTTTGAAAAGTAACATGGAGTAAGAGTTAGGTATAAAGTCTCTAAAACTCTGAAACCTGAGATCAACCATCCCACATCTATTAGCTATGGGACCCTGGGCATGCAACAAAATACCTCTGTACGGCAACTTTCCCATCCATAAAATGACCTCAAAGGATGTACCTCACAGCGATGTTATAAAGACTGTGTACAGCTTTCAGGGCAGTCCTTGGAACTCAGGAAGGATGATCAACTCATGCTAACACCCATTCTGGGTAACCAGAATTACAATGTCATGAGCCAAGGTAGCTTTATTGATAGAAATCGGCTCTCTCACTGTTCAGAGCGTTCCCTCTCCAACCCCACCCCCCTACCCCATCCTCACCCCACCCCCGCGCTCAGGACCAGTTTCCCCAGTTCTTTCACTCCTGCTGCCTCCTGCAGACACACTGATGTCCTGGCTGCTGGTGACCCTTGAAGGGCAATTTTCTGCTGGAGATGGAGGCCCTCAAATGACTGAATGACAAATTTGCTATCAGCTAGGGCTTGCTGTACATGCCCTGGTCTCCTCTTCTGAAATACGTTTTGATGTTATTGCTACAGTTATTCTATACCTGCTGAATCACATACTGGGCAGGTGGGGAGCAGGCACTTTTTTATGTTAAATCATGAACAGCTGTCATCTGCAGCCCTGAAACAGACTTCCAGGTAAGCGTCACCCAGAGATCTGTATCCTGGGTTTGAGGCCATGGCAGAATGGAATTCTTAATTTGTAAATCCTAGAGAGTTGAGCAAATGTTTCTTTTCTTTTTGAGACTAAGTCTCACTCTGTCATCCTGGGTAGGGTACTGTGGCATTATCATAGCTCACAGCAACCTCAAACTCTTGGGTTCCAGTGATTCTCTTGCCTCAGCCTCCCAAGTAGCTGGAACTACACGTCTCCTCCACCTCCACAATGCCCAGCTAACTTTTCTATTTGTAGTAGAGATGGGGTATTGCTCTTGCTCAGGCTGGTCTCAAACTCCTGAGTTCAAGCAATCCACCTGCCTTGGCCTCCCACAGTGCTAGGAGTACAGGTGTGAGCCACTGCACCTGGCAAGAGGGGGATGAATATATTCCTCAGCATAGGAAAGAGTGAACTGAGTATTTGGTGACTGAAGAGTGGATTTGGGGAGTTGTCAGTGCACTCTCCAAGTGTTTCATTTTCCTTTCTGGTGCATGCCCCCTTGAAGTCAGGCATGGCCACATTACTTGAACGGAATATGAACAAAAGTGGAAGCTTTGTATCCTTACTGAGTGGAAGCTTTAGGTTTCAGTGAATGATTCACTGTATTCTTCAACCCCTGCCTTGCTGATGATGGAAGTATGTGTTCAGATCGTAACTTCATCAGCCTGGGTTCACGACCCCCTCAGAAATTGGCAGAGACCCCCTAGCCCAAGACAGACATGAAGTTTGAGCGAAAAATAACTGTTGATGTGGTAATACACTGAAATTTCTAAACACCAGCTAGCCAGCTGTGCAATCAGCATCACTGTGGTCCCTGGGAGACACCTGCCCGCACCCCAACCTCTTGCTTCCAACAAAAACTCCCTGACCCTTAGTCTTTCAAGTCACCAGAGGCTATCATTTCAGAGACCGAGGCTATCATTTCATGCTGAACTGCAAGAACAGTCAGGAAAGAACAATCTAAAGGCTCTGCGGCCAACCTGCCTAGCTAACCGGGGCTCCACCACTTTACTAATTAACTGAATGACTCTGAGCAACCTGTGTAAGCTACGTAAAACAAGGATAGGTAATGGCGTTGACCTGTTCTGCACCTGTGTAAGAAACCACCCTGAAAACTAACCACTCATCAGGCTCCGGGCTTGTGACTAAAGAACTTGGACAGAGCACAGCAAGAAGACTTGTCTCTACTCCCCACGCCAGGGGCCTCAGGGAGAAGACTCAAAGACGAGCAGCCGGAGTCACCCAGAGTCTTATCCACGTGCCTGGTGGTTGATGTTGGCTGCTGACTGAGACCTTGGCTGGGGTTGCCAGCCCAAACTCTTACAACATGCAATAAGAAAGAAAATAGAAGCTGCATCACCTTTTGTGAACTAGCCTCGTAAGTCAACACAGCCTCACTTCCACTATATTGTGTAAGTCACGGCAATCTTGAGATACTGCCCAGGCTCAAGGAGAGGTCAAATGCACTGCTGCTGCTCTAGGGGAGCGGCCGGGCTCTGGAGAGTACGAGTACTTGGGATCAGACATCTGCTATAGCCACTTTTAGGAAACACAGTCTGCCACAATCCCACAGGTAAGACTGCATGAGTTAACAATTGCTGCGGATTTCTGCTTTCAGCTCCCCCTCTGCTTTCCTGTAGCCAGCTTTTCCTTTACTCAGGGGCCCACTTTAAGGATCCCTTATCACAGAGTCCAGACCAAGGCAACCCCACATCAGGAGGAATTAAGGCCTGACTCTGTGGCCTCAACAAGAGGTTCATACAATGGTCTGATCCAAGTAGTTTCCCACAGCCAGCATGGTGACTCATGCCTGTAATCCTGACTCTCTTGGGAGGCTGAGGCGAGTGGATTGCTTGAGTTCAGGAGTTCAAGACCAGCCTGAGCAAGAACAAGACCCCATCTCTACTCAAAATAGAATAATTAGGTGGGCATTGTGGTAGGTACCTGTAGTTCCAGCTACTTCAGAGGCTGAGGCAAAAGGATCCTGTGAACCCAAGAGTTTGAGGTTGCTGTAAACTGTGACGCCATGGTACTCAACCCAGGGTGACAGAGTGAGACTCTTGTCTCAAACAAAAAATGTTTTCCACAAAGTATGAGGCATAATCCTTTTGAGGATGAGCTCAGAGAGGCTCAATGTTAATATCTTTTTATATTTCCCTTGTAAAGGATTTAAGAAGATGTAAGGCCTGATGTTAACCAAGATGAACTACCCATGTATGTGTAATTGTGCCTGATAGCAAGAGATTTTCAAGAAAATGTTACAACTGTTTAAATGCAATGGTAGAATTTTAGGTGGATTTTACTTTTTTTTTAATAGAAGTATATTCTTCTGTCAAACTATACATTAAATTTTTTAGAGCAGATATTAAGATAAATTGAAATAAACCACTAAGGGGCAGGTCATTCACAAGGGTGCTCATGTCAGACTGAAGTGACAGGATGGTTTCAGCTAATAATCTTTTTAACTTATGTATGAAAGCCCGGACTGTCCGTTGTTGGCAGTGTTGTGTGGATTAGATATCACAAACCTCCTTGACATTGAATCACCAGTAGCACAATGTTCCAGGAAAACAGGCATGGCCAATATTAAGCTGTTGAGTCATACACATAAATCTAGTGGCTACCATTTCTCCAAATCTTCTACTATTTAAGTTGCAAAAGAAGAGAAAAGGCTAACTTGACACCGTGTGCCAAGAACCTTTGCAACTCTGGTGTGTAGCTTGAAATCCAGCAATTTGCTGCTATTGACTGATCCATAGATTATTGATATAAATTTGGCTTAACTACATCTCTCTTCTAATAAACTTCTGGGTAGTAACGAAATAATCCCAGATTTCAGTCGTTAAAGTTAAAAATCTAGAGCCAAAACCTAGACCCTGGAAAACTGGCAATTTGTCACTTTATGTCATCCCTAACCTTGCTATGTACACTGTGTAATCATTACCAACCAAGTTCTGCAAGCATTTTTTTTTAAGAGACAGAGTCTGACTCAGTCACCCTGGGGGTGAAGTGCCATGGCATCACAACTTACAATCACCTTAAACTCTTGGGCTCAAGCGATTCTCTTGCCTCACCCTCCTGAGTAGCTGGGACAACAGGTACCCACCACACAATGCCCAGCTATTTTTTAGAGACGGGGTCTCACTCTTGCTCAGGCTGGTCTTGAACCAGCGAGCTCAGGCAATCCACCCAACTCGGCCTCTCAGAGTGCTAGGATTCCAGGCGTGAGCCACTGTACCTGACCCTCCACAATCATTCTTGATGCCACCAGCTTGACTGGCTAAGGCTTTACCAGAGTAGGATGTCTGAAATCAAATCAGGCTAAGTTTAAGCAATTCAAGTACCTATAAACAAGATAATCATTAAAAGCTATCTAAAATTAGTCAATGACATTTTCTCAGTTTCCCAGAGATATTTTTAAAATGGAGGTGAAAGCCTTATAGCTAGGCTCAAATACACATCTTCCCACCTACCAGCTAAATTCCTGCCTACTCACTCTTCCCATCAAGTATTCTTTTTTAAATCACTTTCTTTTTTTAAGAGACAGAGGGTCTCACTCTTGTCACCCAAACTGGAGTGCAATGGCACCATCATAGCCACTGCAGGCCAACTCTTGTCCTCAACAATTCTCTTACTTCAGCCTCCCAAGTAGCTAGATTATAGTGCAAGCCACCACCTGGCTCGTCAAGCTTTCTTATATTTACCTGTACTCCAGCAGTTCCCTTTTCAAAAATCCCTAAAAGTTAGATTCACCTTTATAATGTATTTCAAAATGTCCTTAAACAACCAATGACTTCAAATGAAAATCTATTTGTTCTTTGACTATTTCCTTATTATACTTTGTCTTTCAACTAGTTATAAAATTCCTTTTACCAGAAATGCTTACTTCAGGGTCTTCCTCTAGAATAGGGATCAACAAACCATAGCCCATGGACCATATCTAGCCCCATGGCTATTTCTATAAATAAAATTTTAATAGAATATGCTCCTTTATTTACATATTGTCTATTTAACTCCTTCTGCACTACAAGGGTAGAGCTGAACAGCTCCAACAGAGGTCTACAAAGGCTAAGTATTTGTGGTCCAGCCCTGTATAAAAAAAGAATGAACCTAATAAGTCTCCAGAGAGATACTAGCTCTCTCTCTCTATATATATATATATAAAATGAATTACTATCTTACAAAATACAGTTGTCATGAACTACAAAGAACTCAAGTCTCCAGGGTATGCCTAGCCAGCTTGTAGGGATAGAGGCAGAAATAAGACAGGGATAGGTCATGCAAGTGAGAGAGAATACCCAAGAAGGGTGAGGTCTAGGAGAACAGGTCTTCTCAAGTAGACCACAAGGATATACCTGCAAGGTCTTCTCCATGGTGACTCAGCTCTTGAGAATCTGTAAACTTAACTTCCTGAAACTTGGCAATGTCCAAGTTCTGTGAAATCCTGTAGTGCTACAGGGGCTGGAATAGCATCTCCTGCTTGATTCAAACTGGCCAATGAGAAGGGTACCTGTGCAATGGAACTTTTTGACTGTCGATGAAAAGGGAAAGACCAAGCCAGTTAGGGAGAGCGGCCATTTGGAATTCTATGCCATAAGCTCCCGGCTGGTGAATAAAGCCCTTCCTCTTATGAACGTGGTGTTTGGGTGCTCTTTCTCTCCATTGGGTCTCATCTTCCTGCAACACAAGGACCACACCAAGATGAGGCAAGGACTGGACAAAGGCCAGGTGGGCACCAGACCCAAATGTCTTCTGTAGCGGCTCTGCCAGGAGGGCTACGAGTTCCTGCAAACGTCGACTTTCCCTTTTCCTACCTTACCCTCCTGTCACGAACCAGAGTGGAGAAGGGGAGCAGAATGAGGAAAATACAGCACAAGAGAAGACATGGAAACAAAGAATAGGACTGGGAGGACTAACTGAGCCGATGGCTACAGCCAGTCCCAAAGCACAAAATCAGCTTTATTTTATAGCATCTTTACAGGGTTGTCCAGGGGGAAGTAACAAGACAAAATGGGGAAAGAACATAAACAAAAGACACAGATTTGGTCTTAAAGTACAATATGAAAATGTAAATGACTTCAACAAAGACAAACCATCTTGTTAATGGTTTTGGCTCAACTTCATTAACATGACAAGAAGTCAGAAGGGTAAGATCACAAGGATCTCAGCATAGTTGACAGAATAAAGGAAAACTATGTGACTTAGTGGTTACTACTCAACTTTGTTAGCATATGGCAAGGAGAAAGAAGGGAGAGAGCTCAAGGATCTCTGCATAGTTAACTATAGGAAGAAAGGGCTACGTGACTTCTGGCAGAGGGAGCATGAAGAAAGGAAAATGGCTGTTTGGGGAATGAGGAAACAGTTGGAGGTTTATTCTCTGAATGTTCCCCAGGCTGTGAGGGCTCTGCTATCTCATAGCCTGCTCTCTATACCCTACAACCTCACCTGCAACAAGCTGCTCAGTTTCTACTTACCTCTAATGAAGGGACTGTAAAAATATAAAAGACTATAGCAATGTTTTACATCTTAGAGTTTTATTTCTTCCACACCCAAGTAAGCCTAGGGAGCTCTCATTGCCCTCTATCCACCACTGTCCCCTATCCTTCACAACAAGAAGAAACATTTGCTTTCACTCTGCAGCTTGGCGAGTCTACGCCTTGGCAGCTGACTTGTAGTGCGTTAGCGTGCGGGCAGAGGGGTCCGTAGCAGTGATCCACTTGGGCATCCAGTAATGGGTCAGCCAGTCAGCCCGACCCGGGTAGTGGCGTTCAAAGATCTGACGGTAGTAATAGCCTTCTTTGGTTTTTGGAGTATTAAAGGGAAATTTCTGAGCTGCATTTGCAATCATTGTATCATCAACCTGTAAAAGAGCAAAAACGATTTTTTACAAGGCGTGAAAATACATATATTTAATCTGGTTTCATAAAGTGAACCAAAAAATTTAAACTAAGGCTGCAAATTGTACCAGACCTTTTGAATAAAGTATTGCTTAGATTCTAAGAAAATGAGATTCTGAGAAAATGCTAAATTAGATTCTTAGAAAATGCTAAAATATCCACAACATACGTAGCTACAGTAATTTTCTTCTTTATTTTGAGATGGGTTCTCACTATTCTGGTCTCAAACTCCTGGCCTCAAGTGACCCTCCCACCCTGGCTTCCCAAAGTGTTGGGATATAGGCGTGAGCCACCTTTAAGAACATTCATGTACATATTTCTAATACTTGGTGGCTCTGATCTTTTAATCATTTGTGCCTCTCTATGTGTGATACCCAGCAGATGCCCAAAAATGTGTTACAAGAAGGTCAATGGTGATTAGTCTTTTCTCTTTCAATTCCAGATACTACTTTATAATCCTTCATGCTACTTAATTCCTATAAAAGAGGATAGGCCACAGGAACTGTGAATCTCTCTTACAGATAGAAAATATTCAAACTAAATACAAAATGAGTAGCAAAGGACAACTCTGCATCCACATTACCCCATTCTGAAAATGTGTTTTCAAGATATCCCACCTGATGTTCAACATATTCCTGTAAAATCTTGAACCAGGAATTCTTTATTGAGGTTATTCCATCACTGAATGCTTCTTTTGGTCGCCAGAGAATCTCTTTGGGAATCAGATTGGAGTCCTCAAACGTCTCTCTCAGGAGGTGTTTTTCTATCCCATTCTGATGTGAAAATAAAAGGAACATCAATAAGAGTTGAAAATATAAACTTATAGCATGGTTAGTTTTTGTCTTGAGTTGATTTACCTACCTTTGGAATCCTCATTTCTGGTGGCAGAGACAAGTAATAAGAAGAAAAACGATGATCCAGAAATGGGACTCTCAGTTCAAGGCTTAAAGCAGTAAAGAAGAAAATCTAAATCAAAATGGATGTTTAGTACCTGCCAGTTTAGAGTTTAAAGCAATGCAACCAGATTCTGAGTGATAATAAGATTATGAAGTCACGTTTACAAGCCTCCAAATGACTGCTCTCCACTAATGAACGAATATAAAAATCTTCATTCAAAATGACCTATCTGTGTATTATCTGACATGAGAAGCGGGAGTGTTTGAGACTATTTGCTTTCCTTTCTAAAGCAGTAGAATGCAGGAAACCGGGCATGCCTGTAATCCTAGCACTCTAGGAGGCTGAGCAGTTGCCTGAGCTCAGGAGTTTAAGAACAGCCTGAGCAAGAGCAAGACCCCATCTCTGTTAAAAATAGAAAAAAAAACTAACCAGGCATTGTGGTGGATATTTATAGTCCCAGCTACTCTGGATGCTAAGACAAAAGGATCACTTGAGCCCAAGAGTTAGAGGTTGCTGTGGGCTATGATGCCACAGCACACAATCCCAGGGTAACCCAGTTAGACTCTGTCTCAAGAAAAATAAAATAAAATAAAAAATACAGAAAACAGTAGAATTCATATCCCAAAAAGCAGAAAAAGTTAGGAAACATGAGTGACCCAAACATTAAGAATGTAGCTTGCCTGGACCTTTCTGGCTCAGTTTTTTTTTAGAGAGACAATTGTAATGACAATTTAGTATCTTTTTTTATCTAACTGATAAATAATTCACATACAACATGCAATATAAACCAACATTTGATCATCAAATGCCATATATCATCTGTTCCCTGACTCCTAGTGACTCTGGTTAGGCTAGGATAAACAGATAGGAAAATGACCAAGATTCAGTTCATTCCCCAAACCTATATAAAATCATTTGCTAATCTAAGTATGATTCAGTAGAAGCAATGAAAACACTTAACATAGGTTGTTTATTATGCACAATAAAAGTCTTTAATTCTCCGACAATGTCAGCTAAAACATGAAAACTTTAGCCAACTAGAAATAATACCAAAAAAAAAAAAAAAATGGTTCCTATGATCTTAACCAATCTTCTTGCATCTTCACTGCCCTATGCCCTCATGGTCCCTATGGCACCACATGGACATGGCAGGTGTTCAATACTTGTTATGCAAAATACACAATCTTTACTTCTTTTAAATAGCTGGAGTAGCCTTCCCTCTTGGTTGTTTAGATGTGAACTGAAGATGGTTAGACTTTTTTTTTTTTTTTTTGGTTGTTATGCTTCAGAGATTAAAACCCCACCTAAAACAACCTATAGAAGATCTCTCCCCATTACCAAGATAACGCTTTTAATTTAGCCTAATTCTTTTGGTGCTAAGAGACAAGTTTCATTTTCTCTATAAAAAAACTTCGTAACATACAGCCAACTGACAAGAAAACACAAATTGGCCAGTGAGCTACACCTTGTGGGGTATTTTTGGTTTTGTTTGTAATTGCTTCTTAAAATATCACGTTACCCGTGGGCAGCAGTAGTTCGATCTGCACGAAGAACATCAAACAGATAGAGTTCCTTCAGAAGCCTCTCGCTCTCTTCCTCGGCTTTTTCAGGAGAAGGAGCCTGTTGTACAAACAAATAGCTGAAGTTCTAAAACACCAACAGCTCTGCTTTTGGCACAAAAAAGCAGTTTTTATTTCTCGCATTTACATATATTCCAACGCTAAATGTGGATAAGGCAAAAAGCTAAACAAGAGGAGAGAAGGAAGTAAATGACTAAAGGGAGGCAAGCAATCCTTTATAAAACACCCTCCCTCCCACCAAAACTGGGGGGGTCAGAACAAGCAAAATGAACACTCTGCCTTAGGCCATAAATCTATGGGGGTTGGGAGGGATTGAGAAATGGCAGAAAGATGATTCTCAAGCTTCACGGCTTTTTTTTTTTTTTTTGCAGTTTTTGGTCGCCACATCCAGCATATGGGGCCGGCGCCCTACTCCTTTGAGCCACAGGCGCCACCTATGCTTCACAGCTTTTAAAGAAAAGGAACCTGACATTGTTAAGACTTCTGTCTTCTCAAAGAAATGCAAAGCAGACACTATTAAGTTTTCTCAGATTAACTCACATGACACTCAAAAAAGTTACCGTTATACTGAAATGGCAGAAGATAAAATAGCCAAATCATGCATTTTTTCGTAATACAGCATAAATAGCCTTCCACTTCAAGTGCTTACCTTGTGAAAATATATGTAACCCTGCGTAAGTTCATCTGATCCCTCTCCAGAGAAGACAACCACACTGTCTGTGTTCTTCCGAATATACTTGGAAATTAGATACATGCCTTAAGTGAGAGAAATGAATGTCAATGTCAATACAACTCTCCACCAGAAATGCTTTTTATTTGGTTTTCAGGAACAATTATAAACTTCACTACTATACTGGACTTCACATTAAGATATAGTAGTTTCTAAAACAATGACTTTATGAACCATTTATATGTACTTAATTCAAACGTTATACTGTAGCAGGAAAACTGATGCAGACAGAAGACTCCGGGCACCAGGTGATAGAGAAAGCGGAGAGTTTATTTCCAGCCAGGAGACTCAGCGGACTAGTATAGTGTCCTAAAAAACCAAGCCCACCAACTTAATCTCTTGCCTTTCTTTTATACATTGTTAGGGCTAGGGTGCACATGAGAGACGTGACAGACGTGAAAGTCTTGGGACCCAAGGGAAGGTCAGGTTGGTCTGCGCCCCTGGTACCGGACGAGCTACCTGTCTCCAAAGGCGAGGGAAGGTTAAAGAAGTTACAAGGTTACTACCAGCAGCTACCAAGGGAAGGGTATACAGATAACACAGACATCTGCTGCAGTAGAGGTAGGAGTGTTACAGACTGTTTGGCTAATGCCTACACAGAGTGGCCAGGTCAGATCTTTAGCTCTGCTTTTATTCTCTTGCCTCAATACTGCTACAATAAAATAGCCCAGGACCATTCCATAATTGTATAAGCAGAGTTTAAAATTCTAGTATTTTTAGACATACAGCAACCATCTCAAAACTTTACTAAACTGAATAATGACCCAGGTGTCTAAAAATCAGGCCTTTCATTCTGGTATTACTACAAAAATAATGATGATGATGATGATGGTTTTAGTAGTTTAGTTTTAATTCTGTTGGCCTTTTTGTCTTTTGCCACTCCCCACTTACTAGACTTCACAAATAACTGAGGATACTACATAAGTTACTAGAACATGCCCACTTGGTTCCCGCTCCACAGCCCTCTAAGCCCAGGCTTTCTTCTCAACCTTCTTACTATCATCACCACACCTGGAGAGCCTTTTTAGACCTATTTTTCCTTACTCCACTCGCACTCCATGAATTTCAATACAATAGATATTCTGTTTATGTGCTTATTTCCTGTGATGCTTTGGTGGGCCATAAATTCTTGTAATAACTAAGTTTCTTTTATCCTCCAAGGTAGTTCCCCTGAAAGAGGAATATCTAAACTATCTAACATGTAAAGGCTCAACAACATTGGCTCAGTCTAATTTGGCGTATGCTTCCAATCTCTGCATGTATCTACAGGATAAAACTTGCATTGCTGCAAATCGATAGTTGTATGACGAAATATTTGCCAAAATACATCTATAGTGAGCACTCCTTACTGAAAATGATTATAATGTAGATCTAATTTGCCATTTTATACAGACTTTAGATAGCCCTAGCTAATATAGGTAGCCCCAGAAACTATACAGAGAAGTGGGGGGAGGGGCAGAAAACATGTATCTACTCCTTAGGGAACTACAAGCTTCAATACCATAAATGTGGAGGCTGAACTGTGTATTTATTGTTCTCTTCACTCCAAAGAGATTCCAGAAATTCTTAAATGGTCTTAAACAATTAGTAACCTAAGAATGTAACTGACATTCTCTCTTGAATAATGGCTTTTAAACCACAGCTTAAAATAATATTTTTCAAACTGTATATTTCTCAGTATTAAGAAAACTTTTTCATTATCACAAAATACTTACCTACTGAAGCACGAACTGTTGTAATGTCATAAGTTTCCAAGGAGAATATGACTTCATCCAGAGCCTGAATGCCTTCCTCAGAGTTAAAGAGGACTTCATGGTGTTCACTTCCAATATGATTTGCCACCTGATTGGATAAAGAAATATCCACATATTTGTTAAAGAAAAGAACTACGTTTGAAAAAGAGCAAATAAAGCAGGACAGAGTTCAAAAAGCATTAAAAATTAACAACAGAGAAAACTAACAAGGCAAAAAGGGAGATTAATTTTATGGGCCACTACTTACAAGCCCCACCCAGCGAGGTTCCCTTTTCTGCCCCAATCTCTCTGTCCTCAACTCAACTTGAATTTCCCATCTGCTACCCCCATCCCAAAGCTTCGGTCATTCTCCCAATCAGCACTTGTTTTACCCCAACTACTTCATCTATCTCCAGCCCAACACGATCTCTAAAATTATCTCCTTTTGGCCCTTCTGAAATGCCTCATTTATATCCAGGGTATTATTCCAATATAGAACAGCCCCACCCCTCATTCCACTCCCTTTGGTTATTTGGATTCTGTCAGCATTGATCACATTGCACTGGTAGTATTCTCTTATCTATTCTTCAAATAGCATGTTCTTAATCTATTCTTCAAAAGTTCTCCAGAGTAGGAATCAGGTCTCCTGCTCACTGCATATGTACAAGGTCTCCTCTGCCCACAGTGCCAAATACAGTGCTTTATAAGAAAACAAAAAATAACAACAGCTAAAAGACACTAAGGATGTAGTGCACACTCAGTTCTACCCTACTTAATATGACTAATATCATTTCTCCTGAAAACTATCCATAGAAAACTATCCCAAACTATCTGCACCACTCTCATCACATAAATGAAGATCCTGGTAGAGCTAAGATCTGAAACCTGAAGGCAGGCTGCAGTTGTAAGCACCACACTATGCCTTTACTTTGGAAAGGAAAAAATTATTACCATGAAGGCTTTGTGAAAACTGCATAGGTCATAAAAGATATTATAAAGTAACTAGAGCACAGTACACAACACAGTAGATAGACAGTCAACAGGCACGTCGTTCCATTCTAATACATATAATTTAAAACAATTACCTGAGTCAATACAGCAACAGAGGGAGAATCATCAGTTATTGACTCGATTTGCATTATGATAACAAGTCCATTCTAACTACATACCACAGAACAGGCAGAGACAGCACCTTACCTTTCTAGCTGCCAGCAAATCAGGGCTGTCTTCCATGCCAATTGCAAAGGTCTGGAGAGTGTACTGTACTTGGGTCTCTTTTAGCTGCTTCAACAGAGTGGCAGCCACCAAGCTGGAGTCCAAGCCCCCTAAATGCAAGCATGCAAGTATACTGGTTTTGTGCTTTGCGTAAGATAGGGGAAAGTATGATATCTTATAGATTCCTTGTTAAACACCATGATCACAGTTTTAGCATTTAAAATCCCCAACTTTTATAAACTGAAATCAGGTGTAAAAAGAGTAAAATATAACATATAATCTGGAATAATGGGAGTGGTTTTTGAATTGGTTAAAATTCACTACACAGAATTCTAAAGAATATTTACTAGTAATAGCATAATTTTCAGTTACACTATTACTGTGAATACTAAATGCAGCTTCTAAACAACTTTTTAATCCTACAGTGAAGGAAAGATTACTGCAGTAAACAGTTTATAGTCAAAACCAAAGAGGTGGCTTCAAATCATTTCATTTAAACACACACTAAATTAAGATTTTTAATTGACTATACCTGACAAAAGACAGCCAATCCTTCTGTCTGTCATTAAACGCTTCTTAATAGCGTTGTTGAAAAGGATTCGGAGGTTACCCTTCACAGTTTCTATCTCAAAACCTATAAACACAGAAAGAAAATGAAACAGCTCTGAGAAGCCTGGGCTGACTTAGTTATTTAAATGAAATTCACATTCATCAACACCTATCAGGACACCATTTGCTCAACAGGGAAGTCTGCCAAACCTTAACATGCTACCTCTAAAATGAAGTGGGAAATAGGTCTTGAAACCAAAACCATGCAAATGGTGTGAGAGTATAAATTTTTTCCTCTGGGGTACAAGGACAGAAGAATTAGGTCAAAGGGTGCTAGTTACCTGGGAAGAGCTTCTCCACATTGTCATAAAGGGCATGCAGAGGTTCGTCCCTACAATGATGAAATTTAACCATTTCCACTGATGCAACTTTGCCATTTGGCTTTAAATCCAAAACTTCATAGTGTCCCGGAAGAAAAGGCTCCACTTTTAAAAAAGGAGCTGTGGAGTGCTTCAATGACACAAGACC
>CAUYON010085906.1:0-11745 GCA_963573935.1 Arctocebus calabarensis | reverse complement strand
CATCCACCAAAAAAGTTTTTTTTTAATTTTTATTAAATCATAATTGTGTACATTAGTGCAATCATGGGGAACAATGTGCTGACTTCATATACAATCTTAATTATTTTCATCAAACTGATAAACATAGCCTTCTTGGCATTTTCTCAGTTATTATATGAAGACATTTGTATTCTGCATTTAGTAAGGTTCACCTGTACCCTTCTAAGATGCACCGTAGGTGTGGCCCCACCAATCACCCTCCCTCTGCCCCAACCTTTCCCCTCCCCTCCCTACCCTTGTCCCTTTCCTCATATTATTGTGGTATCGTTGGGTTATGCCCTTCATACGACAGCTATAAATTAGCTTCATAGTAGGGGTGAGTACGTTGGATACTTTTTCTTCCATTCTTGAGATACTTTGTTTTAGTATATTTTTAACAACCTGGGTGTAATTGTGAACTATTCTTCCAAGTAAAATTTACAATAATAGAAAGACAAACACCACATGTACTCAATATTAAATTGCAACTAGTTGACTAACACTTACATACACGTACAGAAGTAAAACACTCAGAAATGAAGTACATAGGAGGGAATAGGAGAGGTTAAGTAAATTTACACTTTACTTAGTTCAATGAATACATTCTGGGTGAAGGGCACACTGATAACTTTCACTTGAAATGTGCCAAAACAAATTATGGAACCAAATGTGTGTACTCCTGTACTATCCTGAAATTTAAAGAAGACTATGGTCTAAACTTTTATTTTGAAGATCTAGATAAATGCTAGATTTTGACCAATAGCTTATTTTACCTAAGTTACTACCATTATACAGGGTGGCCATAAAGTTTGTGTGTAATTTAAAATTGTACACTATCTTTAATTGCACACAAACTTTATGACCATCCTGTATAAATATCTTTTAAAAGAAGTGCTGCACATACTTGCAGAAATTAGAAGTTTTTCAAATGTAGTTATTTGTGGAATACAAGAAGCAGAAATTCAGCAAGTTAAAAAGATATATATATATATATATATAAACACTAACTTCTACATGTCAACTATCACATCTACACTTTCCTCTAAATCATAGAAACTTAATGAAATGCTATTACTTATAATATATAAATGATCTCATAAAATTTCAAAATGAATTCAATTATAATAGTAATCATAAGTTTACTTATGAAACCCAACCTATTTACATTAAGGAATTTGGTGGTGACAACCTTACTTACTGCAAACACAGTATCCTAGGCTATCTACCTTACTAAACTGAGACTTGGACTAACACAAGAAGCATTATATAATCAGAAAAAAAAACTGTTCACAGACATTTGGGACAAACCAGTTATACATGTGGTTCAATTAGATATATCCATATCATCAGGATGTGAAGACTCAGGGTTACATTTAATAAACCTACTTGAACTAAGAGGAGGAGACACTACTAGCATATGATTAAATGGCAATTTGACTGACAAATAAAGACACAATTTAAAAATAACTGTCTTGAGGTGGAGAACGATGGCAGACTAGAAATAATTCCTTTGCAGCTGCATATGCTGAGATGAGAGAAAAAGGCCTCTAGCCGTCTCTGGCTGGTGGGACCTAACCAGAAATATCACTTTAGGGGCACAGGGATGCAGCAGGAGACTCCAGAATCCCAAGAGGAGATCAAGAGCAGTGGAGAAATGGCACAGATGGTGAATACTTTCATAGTGGCACAGGCCAGACCAGACTGTTCAGTGGTTTTCAGAAATAGAGGGCCTTCCCTCTGGGCTTATTTATTTATTTATTTTTTGGACCTGAGAAGTTGGTGGAGTTATCCTGGGAGAGTGAGTGAATGACCTTGAACATGAGGCCAGTCCTTGAGGCCTGGACTAAGTCATCTGGTGGAGTGGAGTCCTCTTTGTTTGGCTGCTCAGCAGCCACAGCCATTGTGGAAAAGCAGGATCAGTTCCTAGTGTGAGGCAGGTTCTGGCCAACATCAAGCACTGAGATTGAAGAAGCAATAAAAAAGTTTTCAACAACATCAAAAAGCCTGGACCAAATGTATTCAAACCAGAATACATCACAACTTCAAAGGTGAGCCCGTCCCTATACCTATTCCAAAACATTGAAAAGGAAGGAGCCTTACCCAAAATGTTCTATGAAGCAAAAATCGCCCTGATTCCAAAACCAGTAAAGGAGCAAACTAAAAAAAGGGGAACTTCAGATCAATTTCATGGACAAATAACAATGCAAAAATACTCAACAAAATCTTAACTAACAAATTGCAGCTACACATTAAAAAAAAATCATACATGAAGATTAAGTAGGCTTATCCATGGGATACAAGGCTGGTTTAACATGCAAATCCACAAATGTAATTCACCATATCATAGAAACAAAAAAAGAAACCATGTAATTCTCTCAATAAATGCAGAAAAAAACATTTGACAAAACTGTGCATCCTTTTCTAAGAAGAACACTTAAGAAAATAAGCATAGGTGACACATTTCTGAAGCTATTTGAAGCCATCTATGACAAAACTATAGCTGTCATCATGCTGAATGGAGAAAAACTTAGAGATTTTCCACTTAGAAAACAACCAGACAAGGATTCAATACACTATCAACATTATTATTTAGCATTGTGCTGGAAGTTCTAGCCAATGCAATCAGGCAAGTGAAGGATGTAAAGGGAATCCAAACAGAGACAGAAGAGGTCAAACACTTTCTCTTTGGTAATGAGATGATCTTATACTTAGAAAACTCCAGAGACTCAACTATGAAATTCCTGGAAGCACTTGGGAAATATAGCAATGTCTCAGATTATAAAATTAATGTCCACAAATCAGTAGCCTTTGTGTATGCCAATAGCAGCCAAGTTGAGAAGCAAATCAAGGACACAATTCCCTTCGTAGAATCTCCAAAGAAAATAAAATACTTATGAATATACGTAAAAGAAATAGGTGAAGGAACTTTACAAAAATAATTATGAAACCTTAAAAAGGAAATAGCAGAAGACATTAACAAATGGAAGAACATACCATGTTCTTACCTGGGAATAATCAACATTGTTAAACTATGTATTCTACCCAAAGCAATCTATAGATTCAACACACTCCCCATTAAAATACCATAGGACAGACGTATAGCCCATCTCTCCCAAGTCATTAGGTGAGAAGGGTTCTGAATCTTTTCCCTGCGTGGATTACTGTTTTGGATACACAGCTGGAGACACACAGCAAATTGGTGGATTGCTATATTTGAGGTGTAATTCAAAACCACGGACTCTACTATAGAGATTTCCCCTGCGCAGCCAGGCTGGCTGGCAGCAGGCCCCTCCCTCACAGAGGACAGCGGTTCCAGTCCGTGAAACCTAATTGATGAAAATTTCAGTGAAGTGTGGATTCCTGAATGGAGTTTGGCAACCAGAAAGGGGTGCAGCTTGGAACCACAGCGGGTTAGGCAGTCGGATGGAAAATTGAGGGGAGGGGATCCCACCCAGGAAACAGACATTTCTAATTATCAGAAATAGCGGACACCTTTTCCCAAAACAACAAGAGTGATTAAATAGACTGGACCACCCCTGGTGGGGAATATTGGTGTGGGCTGGCAGTTCAGGCTGTGTGGCGAACTGGCTAGTTGCTAGACTTAAAAGTGAGACTCTGAGCCACAGAAACTGAGGAAAAGTTCTCTGTGCAGCAGAGGCCAATCCCTCCCCCGCAGCCAATTGCAGTTGCCAGTTTACAGGAGAATGTTGGAGCAGAGTGGAAAGATTTGTGAAGCGTGGACTCCTGCACCAAGTTTTGAGGTCGGACGGGAGTGCCGCCTGGAACAGAGCGGTTGAGGTGGGGCAACATTTAGGAAACAAACTTTTATAGAAACTCCAAAAATGGCAACCAGCCAGGTAGGATACAGTGGTAACCGTGTAAATTGTGAATCAGGAACTGTGAATAAGCCTGGGAACCACTCACAGGGCCACTTGGTGTCCAAAAGTATATTGCATTGTAAATATATTCCTACAAAAGTTGACATCTACCCTCTAAGTATAGATGTGTATTTCTATATATAATTACAAGAATAATATTTTTGTGGTTAGTGCTTTTTTTTCTCTTTTTTTTCATTCTCTTCTTGGAGGAGCTATTGTTAATTTTTTGTTTTATTTTTTATTTTTATTTTTGCTATTTTTATTTTTTTTCTTTTTTCTATCTTCTTTTTTAAGTCTTTTATGAACACTACTTTTTTTTCCTTCTCTCTTCCTCTTCTTCCCTTCATGTGGTTTCTGAGAGTGCTTACATCAGATTTTTAGAAGATTTTTTTTTCAATTATTTTACGATTCTCATTATTTTTATTGTAGATTTATTTTTTGGTTGTTTTATTTTGTCTGCATGTTTATGTGTTTCTGACTGTTCGTGCATCTGTGGCCTTCCAGAGGGTACCAGACCTCACCCTATAGGGATTCCAGAACTGCAGAACAGTGGCAACAAAGGTGCAGTAGCTGAGGGAGAAATTATTTTTCTGTCTGGATATCCTCAGATTTGGACTGAGCTCAGGTGGAACTTTCTTCAGTGCTATTGAGCATGTGAGGCAGGCAGACCTCAGCTACCCCTGCTGGATGGTGGCAGACTGTGGTAACCATGAGGAGGAGGCAACAACCTCACTTTGACTCTTGCAGGCACATAGCCCTGCCACATTTGCTTATTGAACAGAGCAGGGCCACAGAGACTGGGTTAACAGAGACTGCTGGAGAGACTACCAGAGATTGGGGTGACCAGAGTCTGGTGGCGAAAACCAACCAAGGTGGGGTAAGAGGCATCAACCGCCTGGCTCTAAACCTCCTGCTGGATGGGCATTTCTGACACCATGGAGCACCAGAGGCGCTCCAATCACACTTGAGCTGCCAATAGATCCCAAACATCTAGTTGCTAGTGTCCTCTTGACCTCTCCAGGTAGAGAATGGGGGCTGTCTGGGACAATTGGTCTGGAACTCTTGAACTGGACAAATTACTCGAGGACACTCCAAGGTGGGACCCAGGTTTTTCTGTAGTGGGAAGGTTTGATTGTCCTCTTCCAGATATTACCGGTGGGGGAATGAATGTCCTAGTTCCTTGTATTTCACCAAAACTGAGACTGCAGCCCTTGGTCACTAATTCACTAGGATTGGACAGAGCTAAGTTGAATACAAGACAGCACCACCTACCCCAACTACACAAAGCAGGCCTCTAGAGTAACAGAATGTAGTACTGTACAGGTCCTTTTCAAAATTGTAGAGGAGGACCCCTGACAGGCAACTGAAGCAGTATCAAAAATACACTACTGGGACCTGATCAAACTAAAAAGCTTCTGCACGGCCAAGAACACAGTAAGTATAGAAAGCAGACAGTCCTCAGAATGGTAGATAATATTTGCAGGTTATGCCTACAACAAAGGTTTAATAACCAGAATCCACAGGGAACTCAAACGTATTAGCAAGAAAAGAACAAGTGATCCCATCTCAGGATGGGCAAAGGATTTGGAGAGACTTCTCTAAAGAAGACAGGTGCACTCCCTTCAGACACATGAAAATATGCTCATTCTCCTTAATCATCAGAGAAATGCAAATCAAAACTACCTTGAGAAATAATCTAACTCCAGTAAGATTAGCCCACATAACAAAATCCCCAAACCAGAGATGTTGGCGTGGATGTGGAGAAAAAGAAACACTTCTACATTGCTGGTAGGAATGCAAGCTAATACATTCCTTTTGCTAAGACTTTTGGAGAATACTCAGAGATCTAAAAATAGACCTGCCATTTGATTCTATAATTCCTTTACTTGGTATATACCCAGAAGACCAAAAATCACATTACGACAAAGATATCAGTACCAGAATGTTTATTGCAGCCCAATTCATAATTGCTAAGTCATGGAAGAAGCCCAAGTGCCCATCGATCCACGAATGGATTAATAAATTGTGTTATATGTATACGATGGAATATTACGCAGCCCAAGTGCCCATAGATCCACAAATGGATTAATAAATTGTGGTACACGTATACCATGGAATATTATGCAGCCTAAAAGAAAGATGGAGACTTTAACCTCTTTCATGTTTACATGGATGGAGCTGGAACACATTCTTCTTAGCAAAGTATCTCAATAATGGAAGAAGAATTATCCAATATATTCAGCCCTACTATGAAGCTAATTTATAGCTTTCATAGGAAGGCTATAACCCAATTATAGCACAAGAATATGGGGAAAGGGGCAAAGGAGGGGAGGGGGTGGATGAGTGGATAGAGGGTAAATGGTGGGATCACACTTATGCTGCATCTTAGAAGGGTACAGGTGAAACTTACTAAATGAAAAATATAAATGTTTTCATTCAATAAATAAGAAAATGCCATAAAAAACATAAAAAATAAAATAAAATACCATTATCATGCGACTGGAATTTCTTAAGTCTTGGTCTTAAGGATTCGAAGAGTGAACCCACAGACCATGGATCAGTGGCAAGATAGAATTTTATCAGACAGAAATGAATACAGAAGGAGTAGAAAGCCCCAGAGATTTTGGCAAGGAGGAAGCCCCAAATCAGGAGTCTCCTATATGTGTCCTTTGTCTAGGAGCATATGTTACATTTTGGCCAGGATATGGTAGATTAAACAACACCTTTTCAAAGTGGCCAAGACAGAAGTGTAGAAGTATCTCTCCAGAAGATTATTAATTTTCTTTTTTTCTTCTGTCCTAAGTGCATGTCATCCTACATCCAATCTCTAAAAACAACATCAGATTTTTATACAGTAAGCTTTGATATTTGATGAGGCATAAGCTGGTAAACCAATGGTGCCCTTTGTGTTTATAAGCGTAACCACTGCATATGGGATCTAGACTCTTAAGTTTTGTCCCAAATTCAACTTATCAGCCTCTTACACTAGTATAGCAGTAGCTTCAAGTTTTCTAAGGCATGGGGTCCATCCTTTCAAGATTCTGTCAAGTTGCTTAGACAGATAAGCAACTGGTCTTTCCCAGGATCCTACATGCTGGATGAGTATTCCCTCAGATGTTACATTTCTTTCTGGTACATACAGTTTAAAAGAGTTGGCCAGGTCAGGGAGGCCTAGTGACAGGGCTACCTGCAGTTTTTCCTTTAGCCTATTGAAAGTCTTTGGTCAGATTTCTACTCAGTAGGCCCTTTTTCTACTTTGAAAGTCTATCATGAGCTCAGGTTTCATCTGTGACATTAGATAGCCATATACAATGGGTAAATTCCTCTTCTCTTGAGGTTCCAAAGCAAATTGTCATTCCTGGACAATTCAAGAAAATTGTCATTCCTGGTCCATACAATGATTTCTCCAATCTGTATGATTCACATAGCCTTTCGCATAAATCCCCATGGCTTTCTTCTGGCTTCTGCATGACCTCAGTCACCTGGCATATGATTGTGGCTTTCCGGCTTCCCTACACTGGTAGGGACAAAGTCATGATTAGGTGGAGGGAAAGAGACTGAAACCTCTTAGTAGTCACCTACAAATATCTGCAAGTTAGATTTTGAGACTAAGGTTTGCATAGTGAGAACATTAGTATTCTTATTTACAGATTGAGCACAGTTCTTAAAACAATACTTTTAAAATCATAATTTTAAGACTCTCTAAAGAACTGATCAAAAGTTCTAGGCAATTCAAGTGAATCTTCTTCAACATCTGTTTGGTGTGGGGCCACTTATGAGCCTGTGGTACAGCCACACAACTTTCTGAAAAATTTTTATTCAGGTTCCAATTCTCCTGAGGTATGTATTTAGGCACAGCAGATAGCATTTAATACTGCACAAATTTGTCCAGTATAGCCAACAAGCAACCTTTGTTGAGTCTTAAGGCTTCAGAGAAAATATAACTACTATATTTAACTGTAGATAACGTACCTAAAACCAAATGATCTTTATCAAAGCAGATAATATATATAGGGGAAAAATTCCTATTCAATAAATGCTGTTGACTATTAGATACAATGCACATTATCTGGGTGAAGGGCACACTTACAACTTTGACTCAATCTATATAAAAAAAAATATGCAAACATTACATGTATATCCCCTAATATTCTGAAATAAAAAATAAAGATATCATTCTGGGAAATTTGTATAACCACAAGTAGAAAAATTACATAGGACTCCATCTCTCACCATTTATAGAAATTAATTCAAGGTGAATAAAATAATTAAATGTGAGGCATGAAACCACAACAGTTCCAGAAAAAATTATAGTAAAAACTCTTCTAGACATCAGCATAGGCAAAGAATTTTTGACTAAAATCCCACAGACAATTATAGCAACAAAATTAATAAGTGTGATTTGGTTAAATTAGAAAGCTTCTACACAGCAAAGAAAACAAATCAAAAGATTAAATAGATATCCTACAGAATAGGAGTAAATATTCACAAAGAATACATGTGATAAAGTGCTAACATCCATAATCTACAAAGAACTCAAACAAATCAACAAGAAAAACAAAACAAAACTTTAAAAAGTGTTCACAAGATGTGAACAGAAGATTTTCAAGAGAAGATAGAAAAATGGCCAGACCAATGAAAATTAAAAAATTCTCAACATTACTAAATATTATGGAAATTCAAATTAAAACCACAATGAGATATTATCATTACCCTGACAGACTGGGTGTTATCAAAAAGCCAAGAAATAACAGATGCTGATGTCAAGGCAGAAAGAAGTGCTAATACACTGTTGGTAGGACTACAACTATGGAAAACAGTATGGAGATTTCTGTAGACCTACCATTCAATCCAGCAATCCCACTACTGGGGGTCTACCCAAAGGAAATGTCATTTTTTCAAAATGACAACTGAACTCAAATGTTTATTGCAACAAAATTCATAATCACAAAGACGTGGGATCAATCTAAGTAGCAATCAATTCATGAGTAGATAAACAAAAGTTTATAAATATTATAAAATATAGTGTGTGTATATACTATTAAATACTACTCAGCCATAAAATAAATGAATTGATAATTTGCAGCAATTTGGATGGTACCAAAGACCATTATCCTAAGTGAAATATGTTGGGAATAGAAAAATCAACACCATATTTGCTGTCTAACTCACCAATGGACACACATCAGCTCAAAGAGAAGTAAAAGTCTTTGGAAATCAAGAAGAGGGGAAGGCAGAAGAAAAGATGTATAAACCCTACCTAATAGGTACAATGAATACTATTAGCCCCGAATTAAGCATTATAGAAGGTAACCAGGTGACAAAAAATATTTATTTTTTTATATTATGAAATAAAAATAAAATATTAAAAACAACAGTGGGGAAGCTTAAAATATTATTTCAATTGTTTTTAAGAAAGTAGAAAATAGCATCACACTAAGATGCTAATAATGTATTTGCAGCAAATGAAAACGGAAGACCATCACTTCACAAAGTAGTTCAAATAAAGTAACAAGATAGAGAAAGTGAGTGATGGCCACTAAGTAATACCTACTTAGGTATGCTGAACTCAAAAGAGCCTCCTGTTCTATAGCCAGTAGCATATTCTCCATGTCAGAACAGAGGTAGTCCATTATTACTGAGAGTACATGTTCAAAACGCTTGACTAATTGGGTTAAAAATCCCAATTCTGTAACATTGTATGTTAGTCCTAATGATGGTACTTAATCTTTATGTGCCTCAATTTACTAATATGTGGATTTAAAATGAGCAAACTATCTCTCTTATGGGTTAATGGTAAGGTTGAGATAATATCCAGAAGCAACTTCTAACAATATTTGGCTCATTTCACATGCTCTTAATAAATAATGTTGTTATATTTATTTTTACTAGATACATACAGTTATGTCTCTCCATTTTCTTACTCATTTTTTTGTGTATTTACCATATCAGCAACTATCAGATGTCTCCATTTTCATAGTTATTAAACTGTAATCTCTTACAATTTTCATTATTATCTTAAGGCGTGACTGTAAGTGAAACAGAATGCACACAGATACACATTTTTACAACAAAATTTATTATTTTATATTTGAGTTCAGTAAAACATAATGTGCCACATTAAATTAGTATTGTCATCATCTTCTAATTGTATTGGTTTTGGGGTTCTGCTTAAATTTTAATCTTTAAATTCATTTTGGTTCATATTTTATTCAAAGATATGGACTCAAAGATTTGTAGCTGTACTTAATTATGTGAAATACATACAGGAAGAATTCATAGCACTACTGGAGATCTGTTACAAAAATTGGACAAGATTAAATTTATTTTGGCTTATAATAATCTATAGTGCCTTATTCACGCATCCTGAGCCAATGCAGTTTGCCACTAGTTTCCTTCCACTAAGCTGTAGAGATTCTTGAAAGGTTCCAGACCCAAGAAGAAAAGCAGGCTGAGACGTGAGACAAAGGAAAATGGAGATCCAATTCATGTGATTAAAGAGGCTTTATTCCACCTAGAGTGCTTATTCCTGACGAGGGAGAAATCCACATGTGGGCTAAGGTGGACAGGAATTTAAAGGGTTAGGGCCGCCAGAATTGGTGGCATTCCTATTTCCTGGGAGAGACATGAGGGTGACCCCTCCTGGGTAGGCCATGAATCCGACCCTGCCTGGGCGGAGCAAGTTTATCTGGGCAGGTACCTGATTCTGTCAATTCTTTAAAGCTTCTTGGCTCAGTACAGTGCATTACTTGTGACAATATCAAATTTATAACAAAAATCATTATGTTGTGTTAGCTATGATCAAACAGTATTTATAATTTTAGAATTTATAGGGACATGATTTAGAGGGACATGCCTTAAATTAGTTTTCTCCAAATATAGTGGTTTGGTGTGCTATTGGTTTTGAACACTATTAATTTATGGTCTAATATTAAATGTGACTCAAGTTCCAGCCATTAATCTAATAAGTTAGAAAAGGGAAATTGCACTAGTTTTTTATGCAATTACAAAAATTCTGCATACTTTCCAAGGGGACAGACTTAAAAAAAAGGTGAATTAATTAGATCTTGACTAAATTTCCATAAAGTAATTTCTCATATTTATTCTGAGAAACCTTTAGTTTACCATTCACATTTCATAATTGACATTCATAAAGTCTTATTGCATATCACATTAAACATTATGTTTCAGCATATACTCCTATTAACTAAATGAATTTAGTTTGATCTCAGAATGTACTTAATTAAATGGAATCTGTTTAGTACTTTAATCAAAACCCCCAAAGAACACTGTATTTTACTGCTCTATTAAGAGTACTTAAATTTGAAGATATTTCCCCTTATGTTTCCCTTCACATATATTAGTGCCAATATTTTTGGATGCATATAGTTTCCAAAAACTTAGTGAAGTTTCGAGCAGATAAATTCGTGTATTATCACAGTCAATTTTTTACCACACATATTCCTAAAAATCATTACAATATATAAAAACACACAATAAAAATCACAGAATTTATAGGAAAAGTAAGGTAGAGCACAAAACTCAAAATTCCATCTGTAAAACAAGATTAAAGATAAGATCTTAACAAAAGCAATAACATAGTCTAATACACATTGAATTGTTTATTTATTTATTTATTCATTTATTTATTTCAATTAACATGTATTTTATTATTCTTCATTACATTATTTCCCCTCACCCCCTAGTGGTAAGACAGAATTTATTCACAGAAAAGAATACAGAAAACACTAAGGCTCCTGGTAGAGGGAGAGAATTCTAGTGAGGAGTGAGAAGCACTCTCTGTTTCTCTCTCTGTCTTTCCCCATCTCCTCCTTTAGGCCTTTAGTCT
>CAUYON010085902.1:0-36058 GCA_963573935.1 Arctocebus calabarensis | reverse complement strand
TTGGAGGTGGAGTGATGCGATGAGCAAGCCTGGTCTGAGGAAATGCATTTGAAATGAGGTTGAGGTTGATAAAAGAGCCTGTCTAGAGAAGTGGGTCTGTGAGCAGCCCATGCAAGGTCCCTGAGCAATAAGGGCCTCTGTCCAGAAACACAGAGAATCCGGGCAGAGACTGATCAGAGGGGCTTGCAGGTGGTAGAAGGGATTTTAAACGATGTGGAGTTGGTCCAAATGATGTTTCTGCCATTCTTGAGATACTTTGCTAAGAAAAATGTGTTCCAGCTCCATCCATGTAAACATGAAAGAGGTGAAGTCTCCAATGTACTCAGCCCTGCTATGAAGTTGATTTATAGCTTTCATGAAGGCTATAACCCAACTATAGCAGAAGAATATGGGAAAGGGGCAAGGGACGGTGGGGAGGGGGGAGGTTGGGATGGAGGGAGGGTAATTGGTGGGACCACACCTACGGTGCATCTTAGAGGGGTACAGGTGAAACTTACTAAATGGAGAATACAAATGTCTTCATACAATAACTAAGAAAATGCCATGAAGGGTATGTTAAACAGTTTGATGAAAATAGTTCAGATTGTATATGAAACCAGCACATTGTACCCCTTGATTGCACTCAAGTACACAGCTATGATTTAATAACAAAAACAATGAAAAAAAAAAACAATTGACATTTCTGAAAGTTCCTTCTGCCTATACTAAGAGATTAGATACATGTGATGATGGTAAGAGTGAGAGCAGGAACGGCATTTAGGAGGCTGTTGCCATTCTGCAGGCAGAGGTGACAAGGGCTGGGGACCAGAAGGTGGGAGTGAAGATGCAGAGAACAGGTTGGGGGAGCGTGTGCTTAACGGGGAGCAGCTGAAAGGGTTTGGGGGCTGAGGGCGTCTTACAGGAAAACCTTGTGAAAGGCGTAACATTAAGGAAGATTATTTTCTTGAGTCATTTGACCATGAGCTTCAGAAGCAAGGTGCCGGGCCTACAATATGCACCACTGTATACAACTTGTGAGTAGAGCCTCACGATCCGTGAGCCACCTCTTCCCTAAGGTGCAGAGTTCTCTCCCTCTGCCCGGTCCCCTCGTCCCTGGGCTCAGGAAACCTCAGAGGGCTGGTGTGCAGGCTGCAGCCAGCCTGACGGCTCAGTAGAGAAGTGCAGCCCGCACAGATGCTGAGGCCATCGGAGCCCTCAGGATGCCTCCCCGTCCTGTCCTGCAGTGAGGTTCCTTCTCTGCACAGAAGGGTGCGTGGCCGCAGGTGACGCGTCGAACATGGCCGTGGGGACCCGCATGGACAGCACCAACAATCCCTTTACTTTCCACTTGTCAAGTTGTTGCCAGCTTCTAAGCCAGTGGCTCATGCTGAGTGGAAACACTTGTATGGCAATGTGGAGCTCCTTTCCCACCCTGACGGGGCTGCGATGACCCAACCCCTTGGCACTCTCTCTCTCCCACTCCTTTTCATCTAAGGATGGGAACCTGCGGTCTCCCTCCTCCGGGGTTTCCTGCAACATTACACATTCAGTCCTGGCAAAGTTGCCAGATGGGATGGAAGGAAAACAAAGGTGGTTCTTTGCAGCCCCAGAAGCTGACCCTAAATCTTGTGCGAAGGTCTGAGGGGACCATCAGGTTGAGGTAAAGCAGTAAAAATCTGCCCTTGTCAGGAAAGTAGCAAGAGTCTAATTCCACACTAGCAATTTCCTGCCCGTGGGCAGCCTGCAGCCACATAACTGCCTTGTAAAGCGGCAAAGACAAACAGTGTTTGTGAGTAGCAGGTCACAGGGAACCATTGAGCCATCCTCCCTCTGTGGGAGCCCAGTGTGGGGGAGGCAGAGGGTGGTTTGGAAGATACAGCGGCCACATTCTTCTGGCTGGCAGCAGGGAGCAGGCAGGGCCAACCGGGTCAGCAGCGTCTCCGTGTCCCCCTGGTGCTTTTTGCTCTGACCTCACTTTGCTCCATTAGGACACTCATAAAAGCTCACCCTTCGTTTCAGGTAAAGCACTACACATTTCATATACATAGCTCATGTAACCTTCACAGCAACCTGCTCTTATCACCACAGAGAAGACTACTGAGACTCAGAGAGGTTAAGTCATAGGCCCAAGGTCACACAGCAGGCAAAGGGTGGAGATGGGACTTGGACCCTGGTCTATTTGACTCCTTACTACTGTGTTCTCCCACCCCTCCAGGTACGATTGTGACACCAGTTGTGCAAAGGCTTCAATGATAGGATGGGGGGGACTGAGTGTCTACCTCTCCCTCCAGCAGTATCAACTTTGCAGTGAGACTCTGAGCCTAATGGCAGCAGAGCTCAGACCTGGCACTTCATTAAGTGCCCTGCAGACCCCAGAAGTGCGAGAGGCAGTGGGGTTACTGCTGTGAACTTTCATTAGTATGTATGGAGTTCTGTTCTGTGTTTGGAAAAAGTCCATCATCTCAAGAGGCTGTAACGCTCAGAACAGCTTTAGAAATTCTCTTTGGAAATTGCTTTCTGAGCCTTAGGCAGAAAATATATTTTTATATGTATCCTCAATCATGGCAAGTCTTATTCCTTCGAGGGTAGCTTGGAGTTCTGCAGACATCCAAAGGTAATTCAGAGCCAAACTTAGTGACGGAGGTGAATTGTCAGTTTCAAAGTTTTCAAGTTTGTTCAAAACCAGTTGGTGTTATTGTGCAAGAAGAAGGCTGATGGTCTTGGGTAGCTCACGAGCTGACTCAGAAGACTTTTCTGCACTGCAGTTGTGCTTCTGTGGCTTTGCTCACACTTCCCACCTGAGTGGATGACAGGCCTCTCTCCCAAGTTCCTGTTTCTCAAACAAATGTCCTCCCCAAATGTTAGCCCTCCATGAAATGTGCCCCGATTCTCCCAGTCCGAAGTTGTCACCAGCTCTGCTCCCTGGACTTTTTAGAGACATTTTTCTCTGCCTTGTTGGTTGTTTGTCTTCTCCAATGGACCATGAGCTCCCTGAGAACAACGCCTGGAGATGACTACAGTGTCCCAGGGTCCACAGCCTCACCTTTAATAGCATTTGCTGAATTGACTAGAGTAAATGTGCTTGTTCAAGTGCATTGGTGAGAAGGGGTGAGGTTTGTCCTGGACAGGGAATTGGGCCGGAGACACGCAGCATTCCACTCCTTCAGGGCCCTGACAAGCAAGGGACCTATGCCTCCCACCCTGTGATGGGCCACCCAATGTTGGGTAGCTTGACCTTGGAGACATATGGGGAGTTGCTGGAAGTCTCATTTTTTGGAAGGTAGGCTATTTGGGGAGAACACAGGGCACAGCATCAAAACGGTGATGAGAGGAAAGACTCAGGACCTGAACCCTTGCATCTAAGCTGACAAAGGAAAGACTGCTACTCCCCTGCCCCTACCCAAACCCTCAACAAAGAAAAGGAACAAAGGCCTGTAGTTTTCTGGATCTTTGGGGTTGGCCAATAAGGTCCTGGTGTGACCAGCACAAAGCACTTTTAGTTATGATGCTGTTGACTAACATTTGACCCTTTATTTCTCTCTGCGTGTTATGGACTGAATTGTGTCCCCTCACAATTCACAGGCTGAAGCCCCGACTCCCCATGTAACAGTGTTTGGAGATAGCGCTGTAAAGATGTAATTACAGTTAAATGAGGGCTCATGGGTGGGACCCTAATCCAGTGGTGGGTGGGACCCTAATCCAGTGGTGTCCTCATTAGAAAAGATACAGCTGATCAGCCATGCAAGGTCACAGCAAGAAGGTGGCCATCTGCAAAACTGGAAGAGAGGCCTCAGGAGGAACCAAATCTGCCAGCACTTTGATCTTGGACTTCCAGCCTCCAGCTATGAAAGAATAAATTTCTGTTGTTTAAGTTCCCAGCTGTGATATTTTGTTATGGCAGTCCAAGTTGTCTAATACATTTCTGCCTTCATTATTTTCTCCATCCTTTTCTTTCCCCTGTTCTTTTATTCCCACCTGCTTGGTCTTCCCTTCCTTTCCCTTCCCTCCTTCTTCTCCTTCCCTCCTTCCTTCCTTTCCGCCCTTCCTTTCTTCCTTCTTCTTTGTAAAAATAACAACAAAAACAACAAAAGAGTATAAACTGATTGGGGGACTGTGGTTTAGAATTCCACTGTGTAGATCAAAATCAGAAAACTGGATGTTTTGGTTTCCATAGTAAGAAATCTTCCATCTTAAATCATGTTTCCCAGGCTTATGTTCCATTAAACTGTTTTTTTTTTAACAACTATGCCTATAAATTTACATCCATGCTCACAATTACACATCGTTTTGGTCAGTCTTATGGGTCCACCCTTCCTAATATGATTCTGGGCTTTCACTCAGTTCTAATGTGACTGGAGACTAAATGATTACAGAATTTAAATAAATTCAACCCTCCCTAACTCAAGTTAGGGGTGTTTTTCCTACTGTGTCTCTGGTGTCCTTTCTCCACCCAAGAACTTCAAGTCCCAGGAAATAGTCTCAGACAGGAAATCCTTTGCTGTGCCTTTAACTTGAGTATTTATTTTACTGATTTCCGGAATAGATACTGCCTGTTACAGAATTGGGAAAACTATGCAGACACATGTAATAAAAGTAGAAAACATCTTTTCGAATGAAGAGGAGAGACAAACTAAGTAAAATCCAGTATTCCTTTTAGCCAATTGGTAATTTTATCTTGGTGTGGGCTAAGGTGATTGCAGGCTGGCCAGCTAGAATAACTGAATGATAAAACAATACTGATGAAAGTACTGACATTAACTAAGGTTTCACCCTTCCTTATTTAGTTCCATCATATACATGTATGTATATATAAAGAGATGATTTCTTTGAAAGTTCCAAGAAATTAGTATGACTAATTCAATTTTACAGATGAGGGAAAAGGAAGATCAGAGGAAATAGGGGACTTTCTCAGTGTTGTGCCCAATCCGTTAGGAAATAGAATGACCCGTGTGGGGCCACCTGGCTCTGAGTGCAATGCAGTTTCCTCCACTTATCTGCAAGGACTTGATTTCTTTTTCTTTCTCACTCTCCATCCCTTGTCTTCTGGGACCCGCTGTTACTTGTTGGTTAGACCCTTCACCTGTGTTCTGCACACTCTTTTAATTTGCTCATGTTTTCTTCTGTCTGCCCTTCAATTTTTTTTTTCTATTGTCATGTCTTCAAGTTGACTTCAGCTGTTGACTTCTGCTATGTCAAATCCCCCATTCAACTCATCCCGTGAGTTCTTACTTTCGGACATTACTGTTCTAGAATGTTCATTTGCTTCTTTAGTATAGATTCCAATCTGCTATTGAGATTCTGTATCTTTTTGTATATGTTTTGCTCTCTTTCCCCTCTATTTTAAAAATATTTATAGCAGTTATTTTCACAATCCTTCTCTGCTAGCCCTAATCTCTGGATATCATGTGCACCTGTCTTATTCTGTATTTTTTTCCTCTTGATTATTGATCATTTTTTCTTACTTCTTCTTATGTCTCATTACTTAGAGTTGTTTGGAAGATGTTATACATAATGAATCCATAGAGACTGAAGTAGGTCTTCTCCCCCCACCCCCCCAATGGAGCCTTGGCTCTTTCTCAGCAGGGCAGACAGTGGAAAGGCAGGCTCTGCGTGCGTGCATGTGTAGCCCCTCACTTTCTTTAGCTGGACTCGAGAAAACTGTTAACACCCTCATTTCACTTTGCATAAGCTCTTTCCTTCTGGAATTTTCATCCTTCCAGTCCTCTTTGCCTCTAGGCTTCTCTACACTGTTTTTTAAAGGCATGATTTTGTGATCCATCTTCCCTCCAACTATTGCAATGGGAGGAACGCCTTACTGCAAGCTACTAAATCCTACTCAGAAGCAAAAGTCTAAAAACTGACCATTAATATAGTTTCTCATCAGTGAAAGCATACTGAGTCATATTCTTTTGCCAGTATATTACTCTGAAAATTTGTAAGCATACAGAAAAGTTGGAAGAAGTTTACAGTGAACAAGTCACATACCTGGTGGTGTGTCTCTGTGCTAGTTCTCCAGGGGGAAAAGTTTAAAAAGTTCTACTTTGTATTCTGTGCTGTGGATGTTTCCATCATTACTAATTCCAAGCTACCAACATGACCTGGAGAGAAGATTTGTGCAAAATCAGCTATGTGTGAGCCAGCTCAGGCACACATTGCTTAGAACTATCACTTAGATTCTACCATCAACATCTTCGTAGGCCTGAGGATCATCCGTGTATCCAGCCCTCTATCCGTTGTCAATCCATCTTAGTTTTATTTTTAATTATTTTTTATTAAATCATAACTTTGTACATTGACGCATTTATGGGGTTCAGGGTACTGCTTCAATATACAATGTGAAAAGCTTACATTGAACTAAGTAATATGGGTGGTGCCTGTGGCTCAACGGAGTAGTGCGCCGGCCCCATATGCCAGAGGTGGCAGGTTCAAACCCAGCCCTGGCCAAAAAAAAAAAAAAAAAAATTCTGAACTAAGTAATACACCCATCACAATTACACTCATTTCTAATCCATCTAAGTTTTTGATGCATTTCAGTGTAAGTTGCAGATATAGGCATAATTATTTTAACTTCAGTATTAACTAGAGTTCTCTGTTTGTTTACAGTATTTTCCTCTGATGTAAAATGAAATCTGTCTTAATCATGCATTCTCCAAATTTTGGCAATTTCATGCACCTGTGTAATCCAGCCCCTATCAAAATATTGAAAAATATCATTACACCAGAAATTTCCCTTAAAGTTTGGCCAACTAACACGTTATGCTTTTCAGGATATAAACTAAACATCTTCTTTCTTTATACTTGACCAAATGATCATTTCACTCTAAGTGTACACCTTTATATTAGTACCAGGATGAATGATCAGAAATTTGCTAAGACATAATTTGGAGAATTGGATGCATGGTAGCAGCTGAAATGCTTCTATACCTATAGTGTATGCTTGTATTGAGTCATGACAAGGAAACGTCACAGAATCAAACACAGACCAAACCCCCAGTCCCTAGAAAACAAGGGACCAAGCAAGCAGCCTCCTATCCCACCTCCTCTGGTTCCCTTCAGCTCCAGCTTTCACACAGATTACGTGTGAATCATCCTGATGATAATCCCATGACATAGCTGTCATCCCAAAGAATGAGACTTTCCTGTCTCCTGCTCAGGCTGAATCTGACCACATTGCACTTGGCAGTATCTGCCTTTGGCTTCCACCTGTCAAAACCCAAGGAAAAATATCAGTCAACAGTGAAAAACAAAATCCAGGAACACACTCACCAAGAACAAGGAGAAAACAATCATTTTTGCCTTCAATATAAAAAGGGATATTTTAGACTCAAGTGGTGAGAAATATTGGACAGTGTTTCAAGTTCTAAACCACAAAATCCCATGTTCCAGATGAACAAGGCAAGTTTGGAGAAGAGCAAATAGAACTCTTTTGCTTGAAGGGCCAAAATTAAGAAAATATTTTCAAAAACAATTTTATAGACTTGTGATATTAATGGTGACAGGGTTGGGACATGATGGCTGTCTTTTATTATTTGAGAACATCTGAGATCATAATATCTTACACTTGTGTCAGAGTTGATGAAGTTTTTGTTCTGGTCATCTCACTTGCCAGACGTGGTAAGAATGGAGGGAAGTGAAAAGAAGGCAGATTTCTTTAGCCATTAGAACTGTGTAATAATGAAATGGTCTATTGCTAGAAGCTTCCAGATTTCATGACTTCATGATCATGTGACTCTCCAGTGACTATATTTTCCAAACTGAAGTTGGGCATTTTTTTTTAACATGTAAAAATATGATACCCAGAGATAATAGAATATTCAATAGTTTTTTTTTTTTTAATTTGGTTCATTCAACATTTATACATATATATTTACATAGTCACTTTCAGTCTCTTTGTGCACATCTATAGAATAATTCATGAAAAATAATTCATTTGAAAATTGTGCCATTTTTTCATATGACAAATATTGTCACAAGAAATATAGCTTAGAAAGCTTTCTCTGTGTGTTGGGTTATTACTTAAGCATAGATATTTGTAATACCCTTGAGCAACCTAATAAAATCCCATTCTAAAAAGGTATCATTTTACAAACCTATATAGAAAGTTTCAGAATGTCCATTTCATTGCATCCTTGATGACCCTGAAGGTAATATAGCAAACACATTAAATCTGGGTAGTCTGTGAAGACCAGGCTGGATATTACCCTGACTGTAGTCACGTGGGACAATGTTATAAAACAAGCTTTGATCAGGTGGTCTAGCTAGATGGACTTTAAGGTCCCAGATAACCTTCTGGTGATTATATTTATAATCAATTTTATTTATGACACAGTTAGTTACACCTGAATGGTTTAATAATAAAGCAATTATTTTACTCAAAATATTCAGGAAATGTGTAATAGACAGATACTGGTATAATCTTTTGTTTCTTCAGGATTTTTTGGAGACTAAAGTGGGCATGCTTACAACGAATTCTCCTCAAGTTTCTCTGTCAGTAGGCGAGATGGAATGCTGACTCCGTAAATAAAAAGAGATGAACAGCACCAGAATTCTCTGATGACGCCTGACTTTGTCCCCTTCAGGCTTAGGATCTATGCTAGGGCACTGTGATGGTTATCCTATTGAAGTACAGTGTTTAGGCTGCTGCATAACAAATAATTCCAAAATTTACTGGCTGAAAACAATTGCGATTGTCTACGGTCATACCACCCTGAACGTGCCCGGTTATCATCTGAAAACAATAGCAATCATTTTATATCTGTCATGGTTTCTGTGGATCAGGAATTTGGGAAGGACTTGCCCAGGTGACTTTGGCTTGGGGTGTCTCATATGGTTGTAATCAGATGGTGGTTGAAACCATCAGAGGAATAGAGAATGGGGAGAGGGTGGAGCAGCTGGGGCTGGCCGGCACCTCTTTCTCTCTGCAGAGAGCCTCATGAGTTCTCCGTGTGGTCTTTAGGCACAGGCTAGTTGTGCTTCCTCATAGCATGGCAGCCTTGGTGTAGTTAGCCACTTACCTGGGGGCTCGGTGCTCCAGTACAGCATTCCTACGCTCAAGTTGCATTGCCTTCTGAAGTCACGCAGTGTTACTTCTTCAACATTCTGTTACCAATAAGGCACAAGCCCACCCAGATACAAGGGAAAGAGAGCTAGATGCCATTGTTTAATGGCAGTGTGGCAAGGTTCTAGAAGAGCAAATGGATGAATTATTGTTTTTTTTTTCTACAGTTTTTGGCTGGGGCCGGGTTTGACACCACCACCCCCAGCATATGGGGCCGGCACCCTACTCCTTTGAGCCACAGGCGCCACCCTGGATGAGTTATTGTTGTGACCATCTTTGGAAAGTACAGTCTGCTACAAGCCCCTTCACAGAGCACCCAGATCTGAGAAAGGAATGCTTTCCTCTAAAGTCGCTGTGGACAGTCCCAGTGCTGAAGTATTTAATCAGTCATGGGCACCTTTTTCAACTGGGGTGTTGCAACCCATATAGCCTATGGCTAGGAGTGAGAGTTATAAGAAATATCTGTATAGCTCAATAACGGAACACCTTGGTGAAAAAGGGCATGGAGAGGGATTTAGCTCTCCTAATAAGCAAGAGAGCTTGCAAGAAGAGAGCAGTGGTGAATTGGCAGTCTCTACACCTGTAGTGTTGAGAACCAGGAGATCAGCCTTATATTAGGCTGGAGGAGAAGGTAGTCAAGGAGCCTGCTCATTCTATCATGGACCTGCTTACTCTGACTCTGTCTCCTCTCCTGCCTGCCTGCACAAGACCAGCACAGTATCTTTCTGCTGAAGATTACAAAGCTCTGCTAAAGACTAAGATCTATCTTTCTAAGAAGACTGCTTTACTCTCTCTAAGACTCTCTCTCTCTCTCTCTCCAGCTAAAGTAGATTAGCCCTCAGGCACCTAAGAGAAACTGTACCAGAGCAAGGTAACTTAGCAGTCCGCATCTGGAACCTAGTTAAGCCGGGCCCGAGACCTGGCCAGTCCAGGGCCTTGGCAAGAAGTGTCAGAAGTGACATGTGACACTGGGGTACTTGAGAGAGTATAAAAGCTAGTCCTAGAAGGAACAATCATGGAAAACTAGCTTTATTTTTTTCATAAGAGATGTAAGAGTTGACATGATCACTATCCCAGCATATTTGCAGGGAAAGGTCAGGGAAAGATCAGGCTTGCCCTGAGTTGCTCCTGAAGGGTAGATAGTAAGAGTCTTTTCAGAATCCTAAGTATTTCAGTGAAGAAACTCAGAGACTTCCTGGGCTATCGTCTCCCACCTCCCATGGCTATATTGAAGAATAATTGACAAAAGTTGTATCTATTTAAGATGTATGATGTGATATTTTGATATGTGTACAGATTGTGAATAATTTCCACAATAAAGCTAATTACCACGTCTATCATTCCCATAGTTACCTTTTCATATAAGTGTGCGGTAAGACCTACTCTCAGCAAATTACAAGTATACAATACATTTTTATTAATTATAATCACCATGCTGTCTGTATATTAGATCTCTTGGCCGATTGCGTATATTTGTTTTATATATTCTGCATGCAATTTTCTCTAAAAAATTTTTTCTGTTGATTAAAATATGTATATAAAGCATGACCCCAAAAGTTTTTAAACAATTAGACTTGATCGTGTAAATGAATATTAGCATGGCAAAACTAGGTATAGCAAAGGCTGGTCTATTGGAAAAATAAACTAGGCCTGTGCCTCTCGGAGTAGAAGTGATGGGTCCCAGGAGGCACTTGGCAGTGCGCTGGAGGGTACTGGAAGACACAGGGTTAACATGTTGCATCTTTACAGTAAGTAATTTGGGGCTTTTTTGGGTGGTAAAACAACCAATATTTATTATTAAGTTGGATGTAATATTCACATGTGTTTGAAATTAAAGCTCTAAGAGAATTTCCCAGTTGCCAACAGGTAATTGGGTGATCTCCCTATGTTCCCCAGGGATACTGTGTAGAAAAGTTTGAATTGACATAATTGTGTAGACCGAAGAGCTCAGGACATGGGTTCAAATCCAGCTTCCATCTATCTCTTATTAGTTATGCAGACTCGGGCAGCTTAACCTGTTTGTACCTTAGTTTCCTCATCTGTGAAATGGGATAATATTATAGTAATACCCACCTCATGGGGTGACTACAAGAGCAAAATGAATGAACTAAAGGCCCGTGGGCCACATGCGTTGGTGTGAATTGTATTTGTTCCCGTTTTGTTTTTTACTTCAAAATAAGATATGTGCAGTGTGCATAGGAATTTGTTCATAGTTTTTTTTTTTTATTTTAAACTATAGTCCAACCCTCCAATGGTCTGAGGGACAGTGAATTGGCCCCGGTTTAAAAAGTTTGAGGACGCCTGAACTAAAGTATAGTGTTTAGACCAGTGCCCAGCATTTGGCTAATACCATGCAAATGTGTATTAAATAAGAGTTTGAGAACTGTGAAGGAGCCTATTGGAGAAGGCAATAAATAGGCACTTAGCCTGGGTGAGCCTAAACTGAGGCTGGACGTGACACATTTCCTTGAAGGGATTGCTCATGGGGTGGCCAGTGACCTACTTCTCCAAAGGAATTCTAAAAAACTGAGACTTTAAGCTGAGAGTTGTTTTTTGTTTGTTTGTTTTGTTTTTTTATGGTCTAGACTGGGATTAGCAAACTTTTTCTGCAAAGGGCCTAATAGTAAATAGTTTAGAATATTTTAGAATTTGTGGATCAGATAGTCTTTTTCACAACCATTCCACTCTACCATTGCGGCACGAAGGTAAGCAAGGATGATTCATACCTGAATTAAATGAACTGTCGGGCTGGGCCAGGACTGAGGTCCGTAGTTTGCTGGCACTTGTTTGGTTCAAGGGAGCTGGAAAGAAGGCAGGTGTTGTGTGTCGGGGGGCGGGGGGGGTGAAGAGCAAGGGGAAGTGAACGTGAGAAGAGAGGTGGGAAAAGCACCACTGCGGAGCCACCTCTCCTCCTGGGGTGAACTCACTCGGGCTCTGAGCAGGGCCCATGAGCAGAGGATGGAGGCACTTTGACTCAGGCAACCACAGAGACACGGAGGGGACTGTATCAGAAATGAGGGTACATAAGTCATTAGTACTCATCACTGCCTTTTTACCATTGCGTTGCAAAGACTTAGAAAAGAAAACAGAGGCTTTTATTTCCATGCAAACCAGCTCCAAACCCCTGGAACAATGCTGTCCATTCTGTGGATGCCCAGCGAGCTTGTGCTGACTGTCTTTATTTCTTCACCTGCAGTACGGTCTCCCCAGGCCCACATGGAAATGTAAAAGTTCACGAGGGGCTAATTCAGTGAGACTCTTCCAGGGGAAGTTCAGTCCCCTTGGGAAGTGATTAGACACTGATGGAATTTTTGCACACTGGATGGAAAGATGATATTTGCCTCTTGGCTGTGTCACAATACTAAGTGGGAGACTGATTATTTCTAAGAGTGCAGTCCTTCCCAGCACTGATAAGAATGGAATGTAGGCTACCATGGAGATTCAGGTCACTAATTAGTCCCAGCAGCCTCTATGCCTTGAATAACTGTTATGTTAATTATGCATCGAATTAGAATGTTTGTGAAGGCCCAGCGCCAACTGTATAGCAGAGCCCGGTGACGGCATGGAGAGATCAAGGAACGTCCCGCCCAGCACACTGCAGGGACCAGCACACGAGACCACGTGGCCTGCCCGAGTGTGCAGTGACCCTGCCTGATCCCTGGTCCAGCTGTTTGCAACCTCCTGCCAGAGAGCTTGTTATCTGCACGGAGCGGGAGCGGACGAAAGAAGGGAAGGAAGAGAAGGACGGCCTCTCCTCAGTTGCACAGCCTGAGCTCTGTGCAGTAACACCCAGCTGAGAAAAGACAGAGAACAGTCATTTGGACACTTCACTTCCGTGGTAACAAGTGGGAGATGCTTCCAGAGGCCTGTAACATGGAGATAATGCCTGGGCTGTTGTCCGACTTCTGGTTTTTATCTGAAGTTTTTAGAACTGGGGAGACATGGCTTTAGCTTTGGATGAATTGTTCTTTCCCTTCCTCCTCTTTCTTTACCTCCTTCTCCTGGTGTTCTTCAGGAGCATAAAACCAAATACACTTGGTGCTTGCTTGTAAAATAAACAGATGGTAAATAGCAGTCTCTGTGACCGTTGGGTTATAATTCCATCAAGGGCCTGGGTTGAAGTCATAAACCACAAGAAGTGAAGCGTGACCCACAAATAGCCTTGAAGATGGAATTACAGTCCCATAATTTAGAGCGGACCTTTGAAAAACTAATTCTTAAACCTAGCTTTAAATTAGAGACCTAGTTGCGGTGATGTCTTCAAATCAGTTTGTCGGTAAACAAGTAATTCCTCTGTATTAATCTAATGATATGTGTCAATGTGGAGATGAGCACCCAGCCTGCTTCCTAGGAGGTTACTGTGGAAACCAGGCAGCAGTTCCCCAAAGAGAATCAGGGAAAGGGAAACTGCAGTCTCACGATAGGAAAATTTTCTCCACGTGTGAACATCAGTGAGCAGGAGATGAAGAGAGACACCCACTGCCGTGGGACTGATGAGAAGTGGGGACAGTTACCGTCGGTAGTCACACCTTCTTGTCTCTTTTCTGTCCACTTGTGATAGCACATAGTGGTTGAGTTTGAGTTTTGTGGGGAGGAAGAGATTAACATAAATTCTACCCTGTTCTGCTTTTTACCACTTCTCTAACTGTCTATTTTTCAAACCAATTCTGCTTGATCTCATAACTCATTAAAGCAAGTTGACCTCATCATATAGCCCAAGGATTATGAGAGGATTTTTCATGATGGTTTCTTACATGATGAAAGTAAATTCTCACACAGGACGGCAAAAATAAGCCAAAGCCAACAATTCTGCAGGAGGTGGGCATTTAAATGGCAGTTTCTTGTGATCATAAATTGAACCATCAAGATCTCATAAGGCTTTTCTGTAGCTTTGGCATCAAATGAAGCAACAAATATATGAGGGCTGGCAAATAGTAAGGGCTTAATACATCATCATTCATTGCTATGATTCTCACCATAAAATTTAGAAATTCTTTTTTTTTTTTGAGACAGAGTCTCACTTTGTCACTCTTGGTAGAGTGCTGTGGCATCACGGCTCACAGCAACCTCCGACTCCTGAGCTTAGGTAATTCTCTTGCCTCAGCCTCCTGAGCAGCTGGAGTTACAGGCGCCCACCACAACGCCCAGCTATTTTTTTGTTGCAGTGTGGCCAGGGTCCGGTTTGAACCCGCCACCCTCGGTATATGGGGCCGGCGCCCTACTCACTGAGCCAGAGGCACAACTCTAGAAATTCTTTATGTATATTCTGATATGTTGTTATTATATACTTCCCTCCATAAGGCTGAAGGCACCAGGAAAATAAAGGTCTCATTTTACCCTTGATGCCTTTCCATATAAAAAACAAAGAATATTATTTAAAACAAAATATGTAATATGATGATAAAAACAGCAGAAAAGAATAATTTAATATGAATGATCAGTGCAAAATGGACAAAGAATATGATAATTCTCTATTGAAGCATAATACACAGAGGGTGTGAAGGTAGAACTTTAGATTCCTGGTTCGAGATCTTTCTTCTCTTTCAAATACAAATATTTAAAGTTATGAATTTTACTCTAAGGAATACGCTAGCTACACCCCAGCTAGAGTTATGATATGTTATGTTTTTATTTTCACTTTGGTTCAAACTATTTTCTAATTTCCCTTGTAATCAAGTTTGGAATCGTTATTTGAGGATTTTTTTTTTTTTTCAGAAGTATTTCTGTTACTGATTTCTGTGTTAGGATTAGAGAATGTACTTTGTACGACTAAAGTTGCTTCAATTTATTGAGACTTAATTTTTGATCTAGCAAATGATCTTTATTCATGAATATTGTGTGTACATTTGCAAAATTTTTTATCTACTGCTGGTTGGAGTGTTCTGTAACTGTTAGGTCAGTTGTTGTGAGTTTTGCTCAAGTCTTCTATGTTTTTATGTCAAATTGTACAAGGTCAGACAATTAAGTTTGTGAACTCTTCCTAGAAAGAATGCTATATGCCTCAAAAGTACTAGATATTTTGTCAGTCTTTCTCCCCCTACCCCCGTACTTACTTTTGGATATTTTCTATTGCTATGTCACTATTGTATTCTTCTATAGTTTCAAATTTGTTGTTAAATTATCCACTATATTTTTTGTTTTGTATAATACAATTTTCTCTCTGTAAATTCTATTACGGTGTCTCTCTCTCAATATATGTTTGTTGAATATCTTCCTTTTTGCTCCATAGAATTGTCTTTTCAGGAAAATTCACTGACCATCTCACTGTGGTCACCAGACGGGTCAAGGGGAGTACTTCAAAGGTGACCTTAGTTGATATTCAGCAATGAGGCATGTAGCACTTTCTCTAGAATGAGCTCACATAGTTCATTATCCAACCTCACATATCAATTACTAAGAAAAGGAAGGATGTGAGATTTCTGTCACTGGATTCGTCTATTTCTCCTCTTGGATTAATCATTTTTTCTTTCATTTGCTTTGGTGTTGTTAGGTATTATTAGGGGCATATGCATATAGAATTATTATGTTCTCATGAGGAATTGATTCATTTGTCATTATGAAGTGTCTCTTTTCATCCCAGATAATATTGCTTGTTCTGACGTCTACTTTGTCTGATACTAATTATGGCCATTCTAGAATTCTTTTGATTAGTTTCTACATGGTGGTTTTTTTCATCCTTTTTGTTTTAATTTACATTTTTATGTAAGTGTATTTTTTTTTCATTGTTGAGGATTCATTGAGAGTATAAAGAACCAGGTTACAGTGATTGCATTTGTTAGGTAAAGTCCCTCTTATAACTGTGTTGCACCCCCAAAAGGTGTGTTACACACTGTGACCCCTATCCCCTTTCCTCCTTCCCTCTCTTGGCTCATCCCTTCCCCCACCCCCTCTCTCCTTCCCTCTCTCTGCTCATCCCTTCCCCCACCGCCTCTCTCCTTCTCTCTCTCTGCCCATCCCTTCCCCCACTCCCTCTCTCCTTCCCTCTCTCTGCTTATCCCTTCCCCCACCCCCTCTCTCCTTCCCTTTCTCTGCTCATCCTTTCCCCCACCTCCATCCCTCTTTTCCTCTATCTTCTCTCCCCTTCCCCCACCCCCCACCATGTACTAGGTAATTAATTGCCCTCATATCAGAATTGAGTACTTAGGATTCTTGTTTCTCCATTCTTGTGATGCTTTACTAAGAATAATGTGTTCCACTTCCATCCAGGTATATTTTAATACACAATGTGGGTTTCTTGCAAACAAAATATAGGTTTGAACTTACTTTCTAAAGTCTAATACTTCTTATAGAGTAGGCCTATAGGCCTATAAAGTAGGCCTTTAGTTTTTATTTGTATAAAATATTTTTTCCAGTTCTAATTTATTATCTATTATGCCTTTGTTTTTTAAAGAGAATTTTCCTGAGAGTCATCACAATTCTGTGATGACAATTTTTGGTCTGTCATTTCTTTCAGGCATTATCCATTTTCTTTCAATTTACATAGTTTTTCATAAGGAGTCTGCTGCCATGTTTCTCTTGATTACTCTGTAGACAATATTTCTTTTGTCTCGGTTGCATTTAAGGCTTTCTTTTCATCTCTTGTTTTTAGTGATGTGATTATGATACGTTTTTGGCATAGATTGCTTTGTGTTTATTCTGCTTTGGGTTTCACTGGGCTTTGTTGGCATGTTATAGTTTTCATTAAATTTGGATACACTTTTAGCTGTTATTTCTTCATATGTCTTCCTTCTCCCTTACTCAGACTGTATGCATAGTAGACAGCTTTGATATTATTTCATAGGTACCAGATATTTTGTCAGTCTTTTTATCTCCACCATACTTACTTTCGGATATTTTCTATTGCTGGGTCATTATTCTATTCTTCTGTAGTTTCAAGTATATTGTTAAATTATCCAGTATATATTTTTGTTTCATATAATAAAATTTTCTCTCTATAAATTCTGTTAAAGTCTCTTTCTCTCTCGATATATATTTTTTGAATATCTTCCTTTCTGATCCTCATGGTGTTCACATTTTTCCTTCACTGAAGATTTTAAGTATATTTATATTATAATAGCTGTTTTAAAGTTCTTGTCTGTCATTTCTGTTTTGTTTCTGTTTATTGGAATTCTCTTGATAAAACCACAATTTCTGCTTTATTACATGCCTGATAGTTTTGAATTCAACAACCACACATTTTGAAATTTTATATTGTTGTTGTGTTGGATTATGTTGTATTCTTTTTAATAGTCTTGAGCTTTGTTTTGATATCCAGTTAGTACAGTGGTTGCCTTTGGGACTGCATTCATGGTAAGTGAATGGGTCTATACCTTGATCTAGATGTTGACTATATGGATGTGTGCTTACTATAAAACTCATCCAAATCTACACTTATAGTTGCATTTTAGTCTATGTAAATAACACTCAATAAAAAAATTTTAAATTGGTGTACATGACTATTTTAAAATTTTGAAATAATATTACTGTATAGAGGAAAAAACATTAAAGTCTTATTTCACCCCTCCTCAGTTGCACTACCTCTTCATTATTTCCTCTTCCCAAGAATCTTACCACACGAGTTAAATCACTTTTTGTATCTCCTTCAAAATCTTTATCTCTGCATTTACACATATAGTTATTACAGCATCATAGTTCTGATTATGGGCTCTAGAAATAAGACTGCTTGGGACAGAATAATGGCCTTACTACTTAGTAGATTCATTTTGCCTACCCTTGATCATAATATAAATATGACTTATATAATAGGCATTCCTATGTGTCTGACTTCCTTTCCTCAATGTCATATGTCAGAGGCTCATTGATGTTGGTGCTTGTATCGATAGTTTATTCTCCTTTACTATATATAATTGTATTTATCATTTTATAAACATAACAATTTGTTTATCCACTCTGGTGGTTGACAGACATTTGGGCTGTATCCAGCTTGGGCTATCATGATAAAAGCTGCTGGGAATATCCTTATACAAGTTTTTCGTAAACATGTTTTCATTTCTCTTGGGTAAATATTTAGGAGTAAACTTGCTGAGTCACAGGGTATATTTAACTCTATAAAAAACTGCTTAACTATTTTTATTGAGTTTATCATTGCTTTCAGCAAACTATGAGAGTTCTACTTTCTCCATTTCCTACCCAGAATTTACTATTCAGTCATTTTACTTTTAGCCAGACTAAGGAGAGTGTATTAATATCTTTTGTGGGTTTCATTTTAATTCCCCTGATTACGAATAATGTTAATCTTTTCATGTGTTTATTGGCCATTTGTATATCTTCCTTTGTGAAGTTCTTTGTCCATTGTTCCATTATACGTAGTTGTGTAACACAAATAATGCCATAAATCATTGGGCTACACGACAGTTCTTAGTTTTGTTCTCAGATCTTCCATTTGGACAGCTTATTTCTGCTACACATGGCGTTAGTTGCATCAGCTCAACTGGGGCTGGGTGTTTACCTCACACATGGCTCACTTACATGCCTGGCAAGTTTGTTTTGTCAGCTGGAAACTTAGCTAAGGCTACCAGCCAAAGGCCTTGATTCCTCTTCATGTGAGTCTGTCTATATGATTGCTCGGGCTTGCTCAAAGTGTGGGAGGCTGGGTTCTAAGGATGTTTGTTTCTAGAGAATAGAAAGGAATGTTGGCAGTCTCTTAAGATCTTAACTTGGAAACTGGTTTAACATAACTTCTATCATATTCTATTGGTCAAAGAAGCACAGAATTTGCTCAGATTTGTGGGGAAAGGACATAGACCCTATTTCTTGATGAGGGGATGAGATTATATTTAATCTGCTATAGTCTGCCTTCTGATTGGACTGAATGGTTGGAATTAATGATTTGTATTCCTCCTAAGTAAAAAATAAACCCAGTACCTTCTAGGATTTATGAAAGTTTCATTCCTTGAACTCTATTCCCCATTCTTCAAAACAAAAGAGACTTTTAGGAGATAGCCAGTAAAGTATTGACCTCATCTAGTAAATTTAGGATCAGCTCCATTTCTGTCATCTTCTGATGTTCTCCAGTATCTTCAAACAATTGGTTTTTATGTTTTGTGTATAGTTTATAATCACTTTTGGCAAGATTAGTTTAATAAAAGCTACTCCATTATTGTTGAAAAAGGAATCTTCCTATATAGCATATAAGATATATTTTTAAAATATTCAAAATGGAGAAAAATAAAAGTAACCTTAAATAATGGTATGTAAAATGCAAACACCTAGTAAAATCAAAGAAGTATTCACATAGGAATATAGAACAACTTATTATTTGATACTGAATAAATACCTGATGTAAGTGGGTTACTTTACATGTTTGGGCTCAGATGTTTATCTGAAAAATCAGAAGTTTACATCAGATGATGTGAAGAATCTGTTAGATCTTTGAGGCATTGATCTGTTAGATCAATGATTCTAATCACCTTTTCACTTAATGTAGCATTTGGTTACTATTTTGGCAAATGCAAAGAAAGCCTATGGATTTACAACTTACAAGATCGTCGTGGAATCCAAATATAAAACAAATTCTCTCATCTGAAGTAAATAATATTCTCTCAAATACTAAAATTATATTTTATGAGAGAGATTACAGCTCCTTTCTTCTCAAACAGGGTTCACAAGTCCACGAAATACCTGAATATAGGCTAGAATATTATTATAGACTAAATGTGACTCACTTTCTCAGGGCATCAATTTTATCTATGCAATTTTAGTAAAGTTACTTTCATTTTTTATGAAAATAAACTTGGATAACTTATGGTATAGAATACAAATGTCATATTTTAAAGCTTAAGATGAAAGTTAGAATATTCTTCTTTGAAAGAAACCTTATGGAAACACTCTCAGATACTATCAGAAAAATTTGAGAAGTACAGTAAAAATTCTCCGGGCATCAGGCAGAGTCTGAAATCCCGCTTTTTATTTAAGATCTGCAACCATCATTGGATCTATGCCATCAATGTGTTTTATTTATCCAGACATCTGCAGTATTTATTTAGCTTTAGTCACTGAATGAACAGTTTTTATTCTGTATGAGGTGCTATCCTCAAAACGGTTCATCAGTTCCTCAGTATGATTTTGGTTGATGGAGTTAGGATGAAAAAATCTGTTTCCTCGACCCTCCACTAAGGCAAAACATAGTCAGCAGCCTGCCTTTCCAGCTGCAGACAGAACTGAGATTAACATGGACCATTCCTTCTAGTTGGCTCCCGACGGATACTAGTCTAGATATAATTTTCATGGTGATCTAGGGGCTCCCCATGCACCTTCTCCCTTCTACCATGGGCCATCACAGTATCCAATGCACCAGCCTTGAGTTAGAACAATAGTGATCTTGACAGGCCAATACTGTAACAGATGATGGGGAAATCTTTTCATAAGTCATTGTTGTTCATAAGCACCTTGATATAAAGGTGCTTGATAGTTGACCATAATTTTAAAACATGTCCCTAAATTCTTTAACATTCTTCCCATAAAGAGTTGGAATCTATTTCCTCTGGCCTTGATTATAGGCCAGCTGTAGTGACTAACTTTTAATGAACACAATTAAGCAGATTTAATGCTGTGTGACTTTTAAAAGTAGGGTATGGAAAGTGACAAAACTTCTGCCTAAAAAAACCCCTCAATTATGCATATTCCAACATGTAAGGAATTCAGCTACTCTGAAGCCATCATGCTGGAAAGACCACACAGAAAACTCATAGACATAGAGAAAGATGTTTGAGGGCTCCAACAGTCAGTTGTTTGAAACTTCTTGGTCTGCTAAATGCTGAAACAGACTTGAAACTTGCCTGAACTGTGAGTCCCTCCTCACTATTCCTGCCCCTTATTTACACACAGATCTACAGTAAAGGGTGGAAGCTTATGTAAGTTTGAGGTATTTGAGTACAACCTCTTATCAATCACTGATGTACCAGTAACCTATGTAGACGCAGGGGAACACATAGGAAGTAAAATAAAAAAAATAAAATAAAATAATCTGGGAGACAGAGAGAGACCTTGTCTCTAAAATAAATAAATACGTACTGTGCTCTTGGTTGTGCAGAAGATTTTAGTTTGATCAGATCCCAGTAATGGATTTTTGGTGTTGCTTCAATTGCCCGGGGGGTCCTCCTCATAACATATTCTCTGAGGCCAATTTCTTCAAGTGTTTTCCCTGCACTCTCTTCTAGTATTTTTATAGTTTTATGTCTTAAGTTTAAATCTTTTATCCAGTGAGAATCAATTTTTGTTAATGGTGAAAGGTGGGGGTCTTGTTTCAGTCGTCTACAGGTTGCCAGCCAGTTCACCCAGCACCCTTTAATAGAGAGTCTTTCCCCCACTGAATGTTTTTGATAGGTTTATCAAAGATCAAATGATGATAAGTATCTCTTGGTCCTCAATTCTGTTCCATAAATCTGCCTCTCTGTTTTTATGCCAGTACCATGCTGTTTTGATCACTGTAGATTTATAGTATAGCCTGAAGTCTAATAATGTGATACTTCTTGATTTATTTTTAAAGAGCACAGTAAGTAAAGCAGACAACCTTCAGAAAGGGAGAAGATTTTTGCAGGTTATGCTTCTGACAAAGGTCTGATAACTAGAATCCACAGAGAATTCAAACTAATCAATAAGAAAAGTACAAATAATCTAATTTCTTGTGGGCAAGAGACTTGAACAGAAACTTCTCTGATGAAGACAGGTGCATGGCTTACAAACACATGAAAAAATATTCATCATCTTTAATCATCAGAGAAATGCACATCAAAACCACTTTGAGATATTATCTAACTCCATTAAGACTAGCTCACATAACCAAATCCCAACAATATAGCTGTTGGCATAGATGTGGACAGAAGGGAACTATTCTACACTGCTGGTGGCAATGCAAGCTAATACAACCTTTTTGGAAAGAAGTTTGGAGAATACTCAAGGAACTAAAAGTGACCTACCGTTTGATCCTACAATTCCTCTACTAGATATATACCCAGATGATCAAAAATCATTTTAGAACAAAGACATTTACACCCAGAATGTTTATTGCAGCCCAATTCATAATTGCCAAGACTGGAAACAGCCTAAGTACCCATTGACCCATGAATGTATTAACAAATTGTGGTATATGTACACCCTGGAATACTATGCAGCCATAACAAGATGGAGAATTCACATCATGTTTACCTAGATGGAGCTGGAACATATTCTTCTTAGTAAAGTATCTCAAGAATGGAAAAAAATGTATCCAATGTATTTAATATTACTATGAAATCAATATATAATCACCTACACATTCATACAAATGGTTTCTTTCTTTCTCTTTCTTTCTTTCTTTCTTTCTTTCTTTCTTTCTTTCTTTCTTTCTTTCTTTCTTTCTTTCTTTCTTTCCTTCCCTCCCTCCCTCCCTCCCTCCCTCCCTCCCTCCCTCCCTCCCTCCCTTCCTTCCTTTTTAACTTGGCATCTGTACTCTCAATTTTATTTATTTATTTTTATTTTTAGGGAAGAGAAGAGAGAGGGAGGGGAGGGGAGATACAGGAGGAGGGAGGGTATTTGGGGGGACCTCACTTAATGTGCATGATGCAATGGTACATTTCAAAACTATTAAGAAAAGAGTATAATTGTGATGGATGTGTTAATCAGTTCAATGTAAGCATTTCACATTGCATATCAAATCAGTACACTGAACCCCATAAATGCATCAATGTACACAGTTATGATTTAATAAAAACAAAAAATAAAAAAAAATTAAAATGAGAATTTTAAAAAGATTCAGCAGAGGCTTGGTGCTTGTCGCTCAGTGGCTAGGGCGCCAGACACATACACTGGAGTTGGTGGGTTCAAACCCAGCCCAGGCCTGCCAAACAACAATGACAACTACAACCAAAAAATAGCTAGGCATTGTGGCAGGCGCCTGTAGTCTCAGCTATATGGAAGGCTGAGGCAAGAGAATCACTTGAGCCCAAGAGTTTGAGGTTGCTGTGAGCTGTGACGTCATGGCACTCTATGGAGGGTGACAAAAAGGGACTCTGTCTCAAAAGAAAAAAAAAAGACTCAGCAGAGACATCACTGGCTGTCAGGAAGACAGATTCTGTAAACGAAGCCCAAATATATTACTAAAAACAACAACTACTTCATGGAAAAATAATCATAATCTATAACTGTTACAATATATAATCCAAATGTCCAATTTTCAATAAGACTTTATGAAATATTCAAAGAAACAGGAAAGTATGACCCATACTCAGGAAAAGAAAAATCCAAGCACACAAAGACTTCAAAGTAGATCTTATATTTTAAAAATTTAAGGAAAGTATGATGGCAATGACACTGAAGTAGGAATTCTCTTTTTTTTTTTTTTTGAGACAGAGCCTCAAGCTGTCACCCTGAATGGAGTGCCATGGCATCACAGCTCACAGCAACCTCCAATTCCTGGGCTTAAGCGAGTCTCCTGCCTCTGCCTCCCAAGTAGCTGGGACTACAGGTGCCCGCCACAACGCCTGGCCATTTTTTGGTTGCAGCCGTCATTGTTTGGCGGGCCCAGGCCAGATTCAAACCCGCCAGCTCAGGTGTACCAGGCTGGTGCCTTAGCCGCTGGAGCCAAAGGCGCCAAGCCATGTACTTCAGTCTTTTAAAAGATAAATTTTAAGAAGTAACACTCACAGGGGCTGCCACAATGGTAAAATGCAGTTTTGGACACAAACAGATTTGTTGACAGGAAAGGCCTGGAAGAACTGAATAATAGCAACCGCTGCTATTTATTGAGAGCTTGCTGTGTGTCAGATGCTGTGCCAAATGTAGGGTTTTTTAAATTTAGTTTTTAAAAGATTAATTTTTAAAATTTAACATTCTGAAGTAATGTAGCTACCAGTTTGAAAATTCATGAATAAAAAAGGTATACACAGGTCCATAATCTTAGGCTACATCTGTTTTGGAATTTAGTATTTTTCATATTTTAGAAAAGTTAGGTGGAATATATTTTGTGTAATACACTCAAGAAGCACTCTTTAACCAATGCTCTAAAATTTCTGCAAAACAAATGAATATTAACACTTAAGTGGGATAAATGAAATATATAAGGAACTTTGTCCCATTTCAGGTTAGGTTTTGCAATGAAGCTTACAAAGCAAACACCTGAGAGCTCTTGTGATTTCAGAATTGTACAAGATTGTGGACTTGTAATAGTCAAAAATCTTCCTTTTATCCCTGTCTCCTTGCCCACCAGGTCTTCTCAAAGACAAGTAAATAACACCAGTTTTTTACATGTTGTTCCAAAGATATTCTGCATTTATGAGCACATATGTATCTTCCTTTCTTTTCTTTTCTTGAGACAGAGCCTCAAGCTGTTGCCCTGGGTTGAGTGCAGAGGCATCACAGTTCACAACAACCTCTAACTCCTCAGCTTAAGCAATTCTCTTGCCTTAGTCTCCCAAGTAGCTGGGACTACAGGAGCCTGCCACAACACCCAGCTATTTTTTGGCTGTAGTTGTCATTGTTGTTTGACAGGCCCGGGCTGGATTTGAACCCAACAGTTCTGGTGTATGTGGCTGGCACCTTAGCAGCTTGAGTTACAGGCACCAAGTCATCTCCCTTACACTTTTAATAGATCATTGTGCTGAGCCCCCTTACTGCATTATCTTATCTCATCTTTGCTGCAGCTCTTTCAGGTATGATTATTATTCTTATTTTACAGATGAAGAAGCTAAGGCCCAGAGAAGTAGGTTTCTTGCACAAGACCAATGACAGATAGGATTCACACCATGCCTGCCCATCTTCAAAATCCATGCTCTTTTAATTGGTGTGTTGAGACCATTTACTTTTAATGTGATTACTGTTGTGTTTAAATTTCTAGACCTACTATTTTATTAATTGGTTTTCTAATTGTTTCCTCATTTTTGTTTTTCTCTTTACTCTTTCTTTTTATACTTCAATTTTAACATGTTTTTGACCGTATCTGTTTATATAGTTTTTTAAGTGCTTACTCAAGAGATTACAATTATATACTTATGTTTTCATAGTCTACTTAGAAGCAATATTTTGCTACTTTGAATGGAAAGTAAAATCCTTACTAGTACACTTAGGTCCCTCTATTCTCCCCCTCTTTGTGTTACAGCTGTCATAAAGTACATCTATATATACTGAAAACCCCACTAAACAATCTCCTAATTCTTTTGCTTCTCCCTTACTCCTGATGTGCCAAGTTTCCCTCTGGTATCATTTCCCTTCTTCTGTCTCATTATTCCTTTTGAGAAGTCTGTTAACTATGAATTATTTTTGTTTCTTTTCAGTAGGAATATCTTAATATCCTTCAGAAATGAAGGTGAAATATTCACTAGATATAGAATTCTGGGCTAACAATTCTTTTTGCTCTAAACTTTAAGAATGCTGTTCTTCTTTCTGGCTTTCCTGGTTTCTAATGAGAACGACTGATTCCCAATCATTCAAATTCTTGTTCCTCTATGAGCAATATGTTGTTTTTCTCTAGCTGCTTTTAAGATTTTTCTTGTCTTTAAGACTTTTCAGTAGTTTGATTATGATATGTTCGGGCAAGTACTTCTTCAGGCTTGTCCTGTTTATGGTTTGCTGAGCTTTCTGAATCTGTAGGTATATGTCTTTTGCCAAGTATGAAGTTTTCAGCCATTATTTTCTTTAAATATTTCTCTGCACTGCACTTGTTTTCCTCTCCTAGGACTCCAATGGCCCAATGTTAGAACTGTTATAATTGTCCGTAGGCTCCTAAGACTTTATTTTCCATTTTAAAAAATCTGTTTTTCAGATACGACAATTTATACTGATCCATACGACTGATTCTTTCCTCAGTCAAATCCATTCTGTTACTGATTCATCCAGTGAGGTGTTTGGTTATTGGATTTTTCAGCTCTAAAATTTTTATTTGGTTCTCCTGTTTATTTATTCATTTATTTTTGTGATAGAGTCTTACTTATTAACCCTGGGTAGAGTGCCATGGCATCACAGCTCACAGCAACCTCTAAATCCTGGGCTTAGGCGATTCTCTTGCCTCAGCCTTCCAAGTAGCTGGGACTACAGGCACCTGCCACAACACCTGGCTATTTTTTTGTTGAGATTTGGCCAGAGCTGGGTTTGAACCCACCACCCTCGGTATACGGGGTCAGTGCCCTACCCACTGAGCCACAGGCGCCACCCAGTTCTCCTGTTTATTTGCTGACACTTCATATTTCATTCATTTCAAGACTGTCTGCCCTTACTTCTTACAGCATTTCTATAATAGCTGCTTTAAATTCTGTGAGATAATCCCAATATCTGTGTTATCGCAGTACTAGCGTCTGTTGATTGTCCTTTTGTGAGTTGAAATTTTCTTAGTTCTTTTAGGCCTAGTAATTTTGGACTTTATCCCAGACATTTTCAACATTTTGTTATGAGACTTTGGAGAAATCCTGGTATTTTATAACAGGCAATCAACCAGCTGTGTTTGGGCTTCAGGTTCTAGTTTCAATGTCAGTTCTGTTTCTAGAGGTCTGGCAATAGTACTCATATCTATATCACATATGTGCTATGCAGTGGCCAGTCTGGGACCTGACAGTGGGTTATCATATAGTTCTGTACTCAGAGCCTCTGATACGCTATTTATAATCAGATCCACTTATACGCAGCTCTTGTGTGGCCATACAACTTTGTGGGATGCTTTCTGAGATCTTTCCTCTCTGTGGTCTCCTTGATACTTTAATTTCTCCAGAGGGCTCCATTTTGGGTCTTTTTGCCAGAAAGCTGGGGCTTTATTTACCCTGCTCTGGCACACTGTGCCTGTATCCAGAATCAAGTGGAAGGAGGACAAAGGTGGGAAAAACGGCAACTATGGTTTGCCGCAGGTTCTTGAGACCACAAGTCCTCTTATTGCAAAGGAAGGTTCTTCACCCTTACTTTTAGGTATTTGTAAACTGCTGCAGGCTTGGGTACAAATGAATGGTGAAAAGAAAAAATAAAGACAGGTGACCTTCCCCACCCTCTCTGAGCATTAGTAGACAGACCCCTCTGCTACTCCCCTGGTCAGAAGTGCAGGGCTTCTCTGGAGCACTGTCTGTGTACACCAATGTCCACTTCCTCATTGTAGGCTTCTCCGAGTTCAGACTGGATGGTACTAGAGGGCAACAATGGTGAATTCACTGCCTATTTGGCGGTATTTTAAACTCTAGTCTTCTCCAATCTGCTTTCCCAATCTGAAGACTGTACTGGGCAGGAAAGTCAGGATGGAATCTACTTATTCCAAAAACCAGAACTTTTTTACTTATTTTAGTTTTGAAAGGTCACTTAAAGGACTTTATAGAACCTTCTTAACCAGTGCAGAACACCAACATGGCTGTCTTCACTGTAGTTGCTGGCCTACACTGAAAGTTGATTGCTGAGTGTGAACACCAGGCTTGTCCAGGAGTCCCAGCTATGGTTTCATGGAGCACCGGCATCAACAACCTGAATATTTTCAGACCCTAATCCCTAATTCCACAACATTGTTTGAATCACCTAAGCCTGTGCTGTCCAAATTGTAATGTGCAGACAAATTAGTGGGAGAACGTGCTACAATGTAGGTTCTAAATCAGAAGAGCAAGGGTGGGACCTGTTTCCCACCCAACTTTTTCATAAGTTACCCAAGGATCATATCTGACATTGCAGGGGGAATGCAAATGGCTAGGCTATTTCCAATTCAGGGTACAAGTCTGGCTGTGGATTTCTGGTGGTCTGGGTTTATTCATCTTGTTTTGCCAAGTGTGGATACTTAGGATTGGTAAGTGGAGATGCTAATTAATGGCATAGAAGCATGTGTACATATACAAGAATAGCACCAATCACAGTGTCCTGATAAAACAGAGCAATAAACCTTCCCTTTTCCCTACTCTGAGGATATGAGTTTAAGGGTGAACCAGGGACTGAGAAGGGTTGAGAAATACTGCACTTAGGCTAAGCAACTGAAGATTTTTAAAAGAAGGAAAAAGAGAAAGAAAAGCTATACAAAAATTACACTAAAAAATTATAAAGCATTCAGAAAAGAAAAATGTCACCCATAATCTCACTCTAACATAATGATTATTCTTGCTATTCTTTTCAGAGCTTATTTTACATACATGTTTTTATATAATTGTATTATTATAATTTTGAATTTCAATGTTTTCCTCCACATAGGTCCTGCATTTCCCAAGCTGTCTTTGCTATTAATATTTTTAATGGCTAAATATTTACTCAAATGAAACAAATTTTAAAAACTTAATCTTCTACTGCAGTTGTTGATATGGCTTCTAAGAAGTGTAACTAAAAGTTGCATGTAATAACTTTTGAGCACATGGTTTTTCTATGTTAGAAACTGGTAACTTACCCTCTGTCTGTCCCACCACTGTATGATGGTAGCGGTGGGAGCAGATAACTTATTTCTTCAGTCGACAGATGGAAAGGATTTGTGCTACTACTGTGAAGCCTGAACAGATCTAGATGGTAAGATTTAGATGACATTTTGGAATGAGCTGATATAATAATGAGGTAAGACTCTTGGGAACCTGGTGTTAGAAAGATCTATCTCATATTTAGGAAGCCAGACGGCAGACTCTGGCAGTAGAATCTGGCCTCCTCTCAACTCTCCACAAGTCCTAATCCCTGGAATCTATGAATGATGTGATAAGAAACACTCCTGTGATTGTTTTGCTATATGACACCGTTGATCTCAAAAAGGGGAAGATTATCTGGATAGGCTAATCTAATAGCAGGAGTTCTTAAAAGCAGAGAACTTCTCTGGCTGGTGAAAGAAGAGAAGAGGCAAAAAAGGAAACTCAACACATTATTGCTGTTTTTGAAGATGGAGAGAGCCACATGAGGAAAAATGTGGAGCTCTTAGGGAACTGATGGGGAGGGATGGGACCTGTCTTACAACCACAAAGAACTGATTCTGCTGATGACCTGAATGAGCTGAGCCTGTCCATACTCCTGACCCGAAAACTATGAGTTAATAAATAGGTGTAGGTTGTTTTTTTTCTGTGTGGAGATACAGTCTTACTTTGTTGCCCTCGGTAGAGTGCTGTGTGAGTACAGCTCACAGCACCCTCCAGCTCTTGGGCTTAGGTATTCTCTTGCCTCAGCCTCCCAAGTAGCTGGGACTACAGGTGCCTGCCACAATGCCTGGCTGTTTTTTTGTTGCAGTTTTGGCCAGAGCCGGGTTTGAACCTGCCACCCACGCTATATGAGGCCGGCGCCCTACTCACTGAGCCACAGGCGCCACCCAATAGGTGTAGTTTTATGCCACTAAGTTTGTGGCAATTTGTTCTGTAGCAATAGAAAATTAATACATATATGCTGCAAATAGTTTCCTCAGTCTACTTGCCTTGTAATTTGGATTCAGTTAGCTAACAAATGTCATGGGGATAATGGTTTTCTAAGTAACTGAGAAGAAAAAAATGAGACTAACTCCAGCATTCATAAGGACAGGAAAATGACATTGAAAGAGTGAGAATGCCAGTTAATTCAACTGTTTACCAGGGTAATGGGCAGTATGTATCAAAATCTTTAAAAACAGGTTTAGTCCTTAATGTACCAATTTTATAAGAATGCATGTCAAGGACATATTCTGAGATGTGCTCCAAGTTGCATGAAAAGTATGTCCACTAAAGCGTTAGTTACAGCAGCCCCAAATTAGAAATGACTTAAGCTAAAAAAAAACTTGCATTGTCCTTGATTTTTCTTCCTTTCATTAAGTCAACTCATCAGCAAGTCCTATCAGGTATTCTTCCAAATAGACTCGGAATCTACCTACCTAACTACCACCATTTACCACCTACCACCATTATTTCTTGCTGGGATGCCTGTGTCAGCCTCTTCCTGGTCTTCCTATTTTTACTCTTGTCCATCTCCACAAAGGAACTAGGGAGTTTTGTTTTGTTTTTCCATGTAAGCAATATCAAGTCCCTCCCTTATTAAATCCATTCTCTGATTTCCTGCTGCTCCTGATCTTGGCCCCACGGCTCTACATGCACTGGCCTATGCTTACCCTACAGTGTCACCTCCCTTCTCTCTGGCCCACTGGGGTACTGTGATTCAGCCACACCAATTTTCTCTTTCTTCCTGGAATAATTCAAGCCAAGATAGACTGTCCTTTTTTTTATGGTGAAAAGTTATATATTTAGAATTAGCCAGCTGGACTTGGTTTAGACTATCTCAATTTTGTTGGCAACATCCAAAGCATCATAATCGGGAGCCAGTCAACCACATGCTGCCTTCTCTCCATCAGGCCTCATCGGGGTATTGACCTTGGCTGCGTCAATGTCACGGAGCTTCTGCACAGCCTGTTTGATCCTTTGCTTGTTGGCTTTGACATCCACATGAACACAAGTGTGCTGTTGTGTTTTATCTTCTTCGTGGCAGACTCAGTGGTCAGGGGAACTTGATGATGGCATAGAGGTCAAGTTTGTTTCTCCTGGAAGTGCTCTTCTGAGGATATCTGGGCTATCTCCAGAGCTTATCTTTGGCTGCCAGAAGGTGAGTGATCTCTTTTTGTGTGGCTTGGATGCCTCTTAGCGCTGCCTTCTTGGCCTTCGATGCCTTTGCTTTGGCTTTGGCTTTGGGAGGGAGAAGAGCTTTCCTCCTAGCCTTCCGTCCATCTTGTGAGAAGGGTGTCTGAGCAACATTATCTTTCTTGAACCAACTGTCAACATACGCTTCAAAAGGAGGAAACACTAAGAATTAAACCCTCTTTAATGCTCGAGAGCTATGTTGCTTTGAGCAAGTTAATTAACCTCTCAGTGCCTCAGTTTTCTTTTCTATAAAGCTCAGATTACAATATATACCTCATTCTATTATGAAGATTAAAAGATATTATTTTACATATATTTTGCACTTAATGTAACTGCTCAGCACAATTAGCCCTAATCAACTGTGAATTTCCTGATGGTTCAGTCTACACCTCATCATATATTCTCAGTGGCTAGTGTAATGTCTGACTTGTGATGGACACTTAAACAGATTGATTTGGGGATAAGAAAAAGCAAAGCCTTTAGAGTTACACCCAAGTTCAAATTCTGGCTTCAGCATTTAACAGATGTGTGACCTAGGGCAAGTCACAAAATCTGAAAGTCCCAGCCTTTTCTTTGGTAAAATACAGATTAAAGTATCTATTTCACAGAGTTTTCATACAGATTAAATGAGAATGTTTACAAAAGCATAGTACATAATGAAAGGTTCAATAAGCACAATTCAACATTCTATTATGATAACACAACTTCTGCTTCTTACTGGTTGAGATAAAGTTACTAACTATACATAAACTTCACTTTTCCCAGCAGGTGTGGTGGCTTACATCTGTAATCCTAGCACTCTGAGAGGCTAAGGAGGGTAGATCGCCTGAGCTCACAAGTTCTATACCAGTGTGAACAAGAATGATACTCCATCTCTACTAAAAGTAGAAAAACTAGCTGGGCATTATGGGAAAGGCCTATAGTCCCACCTACTTGGGAGGCTGAAGCAGGAGGATTACATGAGCCCAAAGTTTGAGGCTGCTGTGAGCTATGGCACCATGGCACTTAACTGCAGGGTGACTGAGACTATGTCTCAAAAAAAAAAACAAAAAACAAAACATAAACTTCACTTTCCCTACCTATAAAATGGGTATAGCCCTTACTGATCCCATGAAGTTGCTGAGGAGATTAACTAAAAGCATGTGAATGAAATGCTTACCATGCTGTCTGAAATAGCTGGTACTCAGTCAACAATAGTTATATAAATACTGTTAAACTAACTTTACTATCCATAGAAGAAAATGAAAGGGATCAATATTATTTGGCTCCCAGAGAAAAAGAATGAGAGCAAATTTTAAGAACGGGGAATAACAGTTTCATAAGTAATGACAAAAGGAAATTAAATTTAAATTATTAAGATGACATAGATAGAGCATATTCTTTTCAAAATATACTGCTGGACCACTTGGATATCAATATGAAAAAGTACAAATCTGTATTGCACCACATGTAAAAATTAACTTTAAATGGATTATAGATCTAAATATAAAAGATCTAAATATTAAAGCTTCTAGAAGAAAATATATGATCATTTCTCCATGCCTTTGGGGTAGGCAGATTTCTCAAACAAATAAAAAAAGCTCCAAACATAAAGGTAAAACATTAATAAACTAGATTAAATAAATATTAAGAATGTTTTAATAAAAACCCACTATTAACAGAGTAAAAAGGCAAGCTACTTATAATATATATATTTAATGAAGGACTTACATCTCGAATATAGGGTGTCTGTAAAGCTCATGTGCAATTTAAAATAGTTTTACATTGTAAACAGCACACAAACTTTATGGACAACCTGTATATAAACAATGCCTGCAGTTTACAAAAAGGCAATCCAATAAAAAAGTGGACAGGAGATTTGAATTGACTCTTCACAAAAGAGGAAATCTAAATGGCTAGTAAACTTAAAAAATAAAAGTAGATTTAAAATGTTTGCTTCATGCATTCAGAACTATTTTATATTAGAAGCTCTGTGCTTTTTTCACCGTGTAGATATTTGCTCTGATGGTACAAAAGCAACAATGGGTAGAACTGCTGATGTCTTAGTGTGAAAGAAAGCAGTGGCACTAACCTAGCATTCACTGTGTCCTGCCTCACCCCTCACCCACCAATATCCAGTTTCTTTCTTTCTTTCTTTATCACTAGAGTCTCACTTTATCACCCTTGGTTGAGTGCAATGGCATCACAGCTCACAGCAACCTTCAACTCCTGGGCTTAGGCGATTCTCTTGCCTCAGCCTCCCGAGTAGCTGGGACTACAGGCGCCTGCCACAATGCCCAGCTATTTCTTTGTTGCAGTTTGGCTGGGGCCAGGCTCGAACCTGCCACCCTAGGCATATGGGGCCGGTGCCCTACCCCTGGAGCCACAGGCACTGCCCCATATCCAGTTTCTTTTGATATATTCTTGATGAAGGAGTAAAAATAATCAAAAGATTATTTTTTATAAAATCTCAATCTTTGAGCATATGTCTTTTTAATATTCTGCATCAATTGAGAAATGTGCATAAAGTACTTCTATTACGTATAGAAGTACAATAGCTGTCATGATTTAAAAAGTACCTGTGCAGGTGTTTAAGTTGCTAGCCAAACTGGCCATTTTTTCAAGAAAGACCATTTTTACCTGAAAGAATGATCCACAAACCAGGGTTACTCAGACTAGACTACATAGCAGACATGTTTTTCAAAAAGGAAGTGAGCCTGTTACTCCAAAGAAAACAATGCATGGTATTTGTTACCAATGATAAAAGTCAAGATTGTAAGCAAAAATTAGCTATTTGAAAATTAGTATTCACCATTATCTTGACAGCATAGTAACGAATATGATTTTTAGATATTATATAACAAAAGATGTGAACTTTGTACAGATCTCCTTATTTCAGTGAATAAGCATTTTCCAAATGACCAAATACATGCTCTCATGATATCACGTATGAGTAAAAGATCCATTAGAAGGGTATGATAAAAAAAAAAAAGAAGGGCATGATAGAAGAGTGGATATAACATAACAAATGGACAAAGTTCACATTTGATAGGAATTCAGGTTCCACATTGTAACTTACCTTTAACCTACTACGTGCCAAGTTTTAGTGTAATAGCAAAGAAGAATGCCCACAATTATTTGAAAAGGCTATTAAACTATTCTCTTTTCCAGCAACCTATCTATGAAAGCCTTCAACAAAAGCAAGATATCCTTCATGGACTAAATGCAGAAGCAGAAATGAGAATCTAGCTGTCTTCTATTAAGGCAGATCTTAAAGATTTATGAAAGTATAATAAAACAATGTCACTCTTCTCACTAAATTTTTTGTTTTGAAAAGATATTTTTATAAAAGTTGATTATGTTAACACATAATGGGTTTATTATTATTTTAAAGTGTATATTTTTAAAATTTCATTTGTAATTTCTAATGTGGTAAACACTGATAGATATAACCCAAACAGGAGATGTTTGGGATCTTCAGTAATTTTTAAGAGTGCCAGAGGAACCAGTTCCCAAGACCATAAAGTTTGAGAGCCTCCAACACAAGGAATATAACTCAAGCAAGTAAAAGAAAAAAAAAAACCCTAATATATACAGATGCTTATAGCTGTATTATGTACAATGAAACATTAGAAGTACTTGAAATACCTGCATGAAGGCTAGGCAAATCAGAGCACACTAGTAAAATAAAAGTATCGGATACTGAAAGAGCTATGCTTTGCACTTGAATAAATGGATTGTAAAATTTTAAAAATAAAATGTGGAACACAAAATATTTGGAACATTTAAAAATACATAAAGATACAGACTAATTGGGATTAAAAATGAATTCAGAATGACATAATAAAAGCTTTATATCTAAAGCTTTAGTTTTAGTAAAGCTGGTTAAGCATAGGAAAAATTGCTTTTCCTAAACAGAAAATAAGATTAGTGGCATAGTTTCCTATCTTAGGACAGAATGAGCATAGGGAAATGGGTTAGACCTATAATGACAACAATAAAAAGTTTAGGCTTGGGTGAAAACTAACTTTCCCTTATAGATTGGTTGTTTTTAATAATTCTTTCTGTGATATCTCAGTAGTAGGAACAATCTGCTGTCCATCCCCTAATCCTTCACCACAATGAATGTCCTCTCTAGCTATAGTCCTAGCTTAAAAACCATCCAGTATCACAGCAGACCTAGTATCCTTTGATAGGCTCTGGACACTGAAGGAAACAAGACTCTTTATGCGCTAGGGCAGACATCCCAACTTCAGTTTGTATTTGGAAATTTCTAGATAAAGGAGAAGCAAAATAGGGGTGTGAAGGGTGAGGGGTGAGGTACATAACTATGTCCTATGGGAAGGGGCAGAGGTGACTATTTCTGCTCAGCCCCAGCGAGGCTGTTCGGTGATGGGGTCATGAGCACCTGCAGCAAGAGTCAGGCCAGCTGCTGTGCTCTTAGTCCCTCCTTCTCACCCTGTGGCTCTACCCCTAAATCGGGGGAAAAACAAAAATTGGAATTGTTGAGTGCTGGTTGTGGAGCAAGGAGGTGGTAGTAGAGCAGCTATAGGAAAAGTATCCAGTGTCATCATAGCCATCTGAGCTGACAAAGGGGACTGGCCAGGTTATGTGAGCAGGGTGGGGGGGTGGGGGCAATGAGGTAACTACATAGGAAAGATCTGATAGGTTTTCAACTCACTAAAGGCTGATGAAAAGTTTCCTAACCATTCCGCCTCCTCTTCCAACCATCTCTTCCAGTTCAGTATCTTAGACCTGTGAGATGGGCTTGCTTGAGAAGGACTTAATTGAGGAGAGAAAAGGGGATGGATTTTTTCCCCTGGTACTGCACTGAATTTGTACACACTGCTTACTACATGACCTGAAGCTGATAGGTGCAGGGGGGAAAGCATAAGCTGCTGAGCTAGTCCCACTTATGGGTAAGCCCAGTCTTCACTGGGAAGTTATATCTCCTCCCTCATCCACTGTTGCTCCCCAGCAAGGTACGGGTCCACCGAGATCTCGTAGGGATAAATGAAAGCATTTGGCTCATCAGTTAACTCATGGTGGACAGCCACGAAATGGAAGTTTCCTCTACCCCTGACGCACAGTGCCCATGCTGATGATAAAGGAAACAAAACAAAGTTCATAAAGGGCTGGGCCTGAGCCCAAATGCAGTTGCCCAACATTCCCTCTGGGTTCACTCTCACACCTAAGTGGCTCCACTGCATCAAATCCTTTCTCAGAGGAAAGATGCTATGTATTTAAAAGAGTGAAACAAAGTTGTCTTTGGGGGACCTTCTACTCATTACACCTTTAGTCTTATTCTCATCTTTGCCAGCAACTTGGATGGGATTCACTATTCACTGAACATTCTCTCTCTCTCTCTCTCTCTCTATATATATATATATATATATACACACACACACACATAAAATTTTATTTTATTTCCTTATGTTTTTTTTTTTAATAATTTTATTGAATCATAATTATGTACATTGGTGCAATCACAGGGCACGATTCATATACATTCAGAAATATTTTGATCATACTGTTTTTCATTGCACTTATGTTTTTT
>CAUYON010085898.1:0-36065 GCA_963573935.1 Arctocebus calabarensis | reverse complement strand
ATGAAATTGACCTAGGCATAGGAAATGGATGAAGTCCAATTTTTCATTTTTTTACTTTTATCACTTGTACTTCCAATACACCAAAAAGAAAATTCTTTCCCTAACCCAAAGTCACAAAGATTTTACTCTTCTCCTTTTTTGATTCATCCTTTTCTGAACTATTTCTTGTACATGGTCTGTGATGGTCTAAATTATCTTTTTGCATTTGGCTATCCACTTGTCTCAGCACTATTTATTATAAAAATTATTCTGTCATTCATTGAATTATTGTGGAATTTTCATTAAGGATCGATTGACTATAAATTTGAAGTTGATTCCTGGATTCTCAATACTGTTCCTATCCACATCCTGGTCTCATATTGTCTAGGTTACTGTAACTCATGGTAACTTTTGAAATCTAGAAATATGAGTTCTTAAACTGTATTATTTTTCAGGCTTTTCAAGATTTTTGGCTATTCTGGATTATTTACATTTAAATATGAATTTTAGGACCAGTTTGTCAATTTTGGGGAGAAAAAGGCAGCTGAGATTTTGCTACGAACACATACTGCATTAATCTATAGGTCAGTTTCAGAGGTGTCATCTTATTAATACTGAGTCCTTCAACCTATGGAAATAGAATTTCTTTTTATTTATTTATTTATTTTTATATTTTTGAGACAGAGCCTCAAGCTGTCACCCTGGATAGTGCCGTGTTACCACAACTCACAGCAACCTCCAATTCCTGGGCTCAAGCGAGTCTCCTGCCTCCACCTCCCAAGTAGCTGGGACTACAGGGCCCGCCACAACACCTGACTATTTTTTGGCTGCAGCCGTCATTGTTGTTGGAGGGCCCAGGCTGGATTCGAACCCACCAGCTCAGGTGTACATGGCTGGCGCCTTAGCTGCTTGAGCCACAGGCGCTGAGCCTCTTTCTATTTATTTAGATGTTCTTTCATTTCCTTCAGGAATGTTTTGTACTTTAAATTTAATTCTTAAATTTGATTTAATTGTTTTTTAGAGACGAGGTCTCCCTCTGTCACCCAGGCTAGAGTGTAGTGGCTGGATCATAGTTGGTGTAACCTCCAATCCTTGCGCACACATATTCCTCTCACCTCAGCTTCTCAAAGTGCTGGGATTACAGGTATGAGCCACTGTGGCTGACTGCATTTTTAAATTAATATGCTTTGTTTTTTAGAGAGTTTAAGGCTTATAGAAACATTGTGCAGAAAATATACTTCTGTTGTATCATTGTTATCCCCATTTAGTGTGTATTTAGCCTTGGTAACATCTTGCATTAGTGTGATGCAATTGTTACACTTAACTGGTCAACATTGATACATTATTATTAAATAAAGTCCATAGTTCACACCAAAATTTACTCTTGGAGGTGTAAAGCTTTATGAGTTTTGATGAATGTGTAATGTCTCTGTACCATACAGAGCAGTCTCACTGCCCTGAAGCTCCTCTCTGCCCTTTTACTGGTTCTTACCTTTTTTCCCCTGGCCCCCTACCAATCACTTACCCCTTTGCTCTCTCTACACTTTTGCCTTTTCCAGGATGTCACGTAGTTGGAATCCGACATTGTGTAGCCTTTTCCGATTAGCATCTTTCATTTAACAGTATGTATTTCATGTTCTTGTGTGTCTTTTTGTTTCTTGGTAGCTCACTTCTTCTTACCATGAAAGACATTTATTATACTGTTTATCTATTCTTGTATTGAAAGACATCTCAGCCGTTTCTGACTTTCAGCCATCATGAATAAAGGTTTATAAACACTCCTGGGCAGGTTTTCATGTGGACATACATTTTCAACTCATTTGGATAAAAACCCAGGTGCACAATTGCTGGGGGTTCTTTTGGCAGTTTTGGCTGGGGCTGGGTTTGAACCCGCCATTTCTGGTATATGGGGCCAGTGCCCTACTCCTTTGAGCCACAGGTGCTGCCCTACCACTGCTGGGTTGTGGAAAATCCTGTTCTTAGCTTTGTAAGAAACGGCCAAACCATCTTCCATCACGGCAGTACCAGTTTTCACCCCTTGAGAGGTCCTGTTGCACCACCTCCTTGCCAGCTGTCTCAGTTTGGAATTGCTGTAGCAGGTGCCAGGGGCTGGGTAATTTATAAAGAACAGAAGTTTGGGTGGCTCACAATTCCGGGGGGCTGGAAGGTTCAAGACTGGGCAGCCACATCTGGTGAGGGCTTCAGGCTGCTTCAACTCATGATGGACAGTGTAAAGGGACTGGATGATGGAAACCGGGGTGGGAGTGGGCATGTGCAGAGAGAGCACTTGGCAAGAGAGAGAGAGAGAAACTGAGGAAGCAAGTCTTCTTCTTCTTCTTTTTTTTTTGAGATAGAGCCTCAAGCTGTCAGCCCAGAGTGCTGTGGTGTTGTAGCTCATGGCAACCTCCAACTCTTGGGCTCAAGCCAATCCTCTTGCCTCAGTTACTCTATTTTTAGTACAGATGGGGGCTTGCTCTTGCTCAGGCTGGTCTTGAACCTGTGAGCTTAAGCAATCCACCTGCCTTAGCCTCCCAGAGTGCTAGGATTACAGGCCTGAGCCACTGTGCCCAGCCCTAGGAAGCAAGACTTCTTTATAACCTGCCCTTGTATAAGCTAATTCATTCCTATGAGAGCCAGAACTCACCCCCAGGAAGGCATTAATCTATTTCTAGTCCCCTCCCCTACTCGTCCCCCAACCAATCAAACACCTTTCACTAGGCTTTACCACTCAGTACCACCACATTGGGATCAAACTTCAACATGACTTTTATTTGGGACAAACCAGATCCAAAACACAGCACTCTGCATCCTCACCAGCATTCCAGCATTTGGCATTGTTTAGGATTTTAGCCATTAACTGGTATCTCATTGTTTTAATTTGCAATTTCCTAATGACATGTAATGTTGACTGTCTTTTTGTATACACGTTCCTTGGTGTCTGTTTAGAACTTCTGCCCATTTTTAAATTGGACTATTTCTTATTATAAAGGTTTTAAGAGTCATTTGTGTATTATGGAAATGAATTCCTTGTGATACAAAATAAGCAAATATTTTCTCCCGCCTGGCCTGGAGCCTTGCCTTTCCATTCTCTAACCAGTGTCTTTCCCAGAGCAGAGCATCTAACATTATCTTTTACTTTCCTATACTGTACCTTGTGGTTGTACCGAAAAAGTCCTCACAAACCAAAGGGTACCTAGATTTTCTTCTGTGTGTCTTCTAGAGATGTTATAGTTTTGCATTTTACATTTAGGTTTTTGATGCAGTTTGAGTTAACACTTGTGGAAGGTGAAAGGTCTGTTGCTAGATTCATTGTTGCAGGGCAGCGGTGATGTATTTTAGCAGCATTTATTGAAGTGACTGTCGTTGTCACATTGACTTGTCTTTACTCCTGTGTGAAAGATGAGTTAATTATATCTGGATGGGTCTGTTTCTGGCTTCTCTTTCTGTTATGTGGATATATTTATCTATTCGTTTATAATACCATGCTGTAACTTTATAGTAAGTCTTGAAATGAGTTGGTGTCAGTCCTTCAACTTGGTTCTTTTTCTTTAGTATTGTGTTGACTTTTCTGAATGTAAAGTTAACCACGTAAGCTTTAGAACCAGTTTGTCAATATTCACAAAAGGATTTGCTGGGATTTTTATCAGGTTTGCATTGAATCTATAGATCAAATTAGGAAGAACTGATACATTTGTCAATATGAGTTTTTCTATCCATGAACATGAAATCTATTTTCTGAGACCTTTAATTCTTTTGCTAAGTTTCATAGTCTTCCTCATATACATCTTATATATATTCTGTTAGACTTATACCTAAGTATTTCATTTTTTTCAATGCTAATGATTTTTTATTTCAAATTCCAGTTGTTCATTGATAGTATATAGGAAGGAAATTGACCTTCGTATATTAACCTTATATCATTCAATCTTGCAACAATCACTTCTTAGTTCTAGGACATTTTGAAAAATTCTTTGGCATTTTGTACTGAGGCAATTATGTCATCTGTGAAGAAAGACAGCTTCGTTTTCTCCTTTCCACTTGGTATACCCTTTATTTCCTTCTCTCGTCTCTTGTGTTAGCTGGATGTGGTAAGATGAGACAGCCTTGTCCATTAGTGACACATTCTCACCATTGTGGGGATTCACATTCAATTTATAGATAAATTTCAGGAGAATTTCTCTTTTAAAAATGTCAAGCTTTAGGGCGGCTCCTGTGGCTCAGCGAGTAGGGCGCTGGCCCCATATACCGAAGGTGGTGGGTTCAAGCCCGGCCTCGGCCAACTGCAAAACAAAAAAATAGCCGGGCGCTGTGGCGGACGCCTGTAGTCCCAGCTACTTGGGAGGCTGAGGCAAGAGAATCGCTTAAGCCCAAGAGCTGGAGGTTGCTGTGAGCAGTGTGACGCCACGGCACTCTACCCAGGGCGATAAAGTGTGACTCTGTCTCTAAAAAAAAAAAAAAAAAAAAAAGTCAAGCTTTAAATCTACAAACATGGGATTTCTCTCCATTTCTTTAGACCTTCTTTCATTTCTTCCAGCATTTCTTTGTAGTTTTCAGTGAGTTTTGTGCACTTTTGCTAAACCTGTCTTCTCCGTCAACCTTCCTAATGCCTCCTAATGCCATGACCCTTTAATACACACCTCATGTTGTGGTGACCCCCAACCATAAAATTATTTTCGTTGCTACTTCATAACTGTAATTTTGCCACTGTTATAAATTGTAATGTAAATATTTGATATGCAGGATGTGTTTTCATTGTTACAAAGGGGTCGTGACCCACAGATTGAGAACCGCTGCTCTAAGTATTTTATTCTTTTTGATGCTACTGTTAATAGAATTATTATTATTATTTTTGCAGTTTTTTGGCTGGGGCTGGGTTTGAACCCACCCCCTCTGGTATATGGGGCCGGGGCCCTACTCCTTTGAGCCACAGGTGCTGCCCTAGAATTATTTTTTCATTCTTTGTGAATTTTTCATTGTGGTATACAAAAATACTACTGATCTTTTATTAGCTTAATAGTTTTCATAGTTTTTTTGCCTGGCTTTCTTGATATTTGTGCCAACAAGTCATGTTATCTGTTAATGAAGATGGCCTTACATCTTCCTTTCCAATATGGATATCTTTTATTTATTTTTCTTGCTTTCTTGTACAGGTTGGAATTTCAATATAGTGTTGAGTAGAAGTAATGAGTGGATAAGTCCTTGCCATTTCCCCAAGTTTAAGGGGCAAACATTCAGTTTTTCATGATTAAGTGTAGGGTTTTCATGAATGCCCCCTACCAGGTTGAGGGCATTCCCTTCTGTTATTAGTTTTTATCATAAATGGATGTGATTTCTTTAGCTTTTATGTATGGATGTGAGCCATTTCACCACTAAAGGATGGGCAAAGGCAAGAGTCAGAGGAGGATAGGACAGTGTTGAAGTTTTTGGATCCAGCCAGCCCTTGGGGACACTGCTTCTCGGCATCTGCTTGTGGGAACCAGCAGGTGGCGACACTGCTGGGCATCTGCTTGTGAGAGCCAGCAGGTGGCCTTCCTGCTGAAGGCTTGTAGAGTTGGCTTTCTGTATCTTCAACAGAAAACCTCCTCACTGATTCACATATATCTCCTTCTCCAAGCAGTCTTCCCTGATCCACCAACCAGACGTCCTGTGTCCTGACTTTCCACAACTCTGTGTAGCTCAGTTCTGGCGCATTTTGTTGGCTGCCCTTTGTCTGCATCTTGCTTCCCTGGGTGGCAACTTGGAAGAGGGTCTTTGCAACATCTGCCTTTCTCACAGTGCTTAGCACTGGACTTCCAAAGAGGAGAGATTCAAGTCTTTTGCAGATTAATGCAGAAATACTAGAGTAAATCACTACTGAAACTACATTAGATGTGCTCATTCTTGTTTTTAGGAAGACTCAGAGGAAAGACTCTGAGACAAAATCAGTTGTTTTTTATTTAAAATTTGTTTAGCCTTGCAACTATTTGCTCAATTTTCTCAATGAGTTCATAGAGGACTTCATTGATAGGGGTGAAGAAGGAGCACCCAGAAACTCTCTTCCTTGGAAACAAGAGAGTCCAGTCCCAGCTCTGTGCTTTGTGGAACAAAATTGAGACCCACTGACTCTTTTACAGATAAGGTCTATTGAGATCCTGTGACTCATCTGTTTTTACAGTTCGTTGGAGCAGGGCTGGGACCAGAACACGCAAGTTCTGGCTTCCAGGTCAGTGTTCATTTGTGTCAGGAAATGAAGCCCTGGTTGTTGTAACTGCACATGTAAGCCCATGCCGCCCCTCGTGTGATTCATGACCTGGGATATGCTTATAGCAGCTGATGGTGAGTGTCATAAGAGCTTTACAGAAGACATTATATAATTCTTTAGTTTCATAGTTGAGCACACCAAAACCAAGACAGATGAAGTGGTTCTTTTGGAGGTAATATTCATTGGTGGGGTGGGGGGTCTTGTTTTGGTTAAGGAAGCTGATATTCAGTGGCTTAGAGAAATCATTTTCATCCTGAAAGGAACAAAGAACTCAAGAAAGGACTTTTAAAAAAAATTTAGATAGAATAGAACCATTGGCTGTGTTCCTTAGTTCCTGAAGAGATTTGGGGAAAGCATGAGTTTATACGTAGAGTTGTATGCTTCGCCTTTGGAATGTGACTGCCTTTCTGTGCATGACGCTTCAGTGACCTGAAAACAATTAATGCATCTCCAAATGCTTATCCAGCAGAAATACTTTCCCTTCTGATCTAAAAGATTTCGGGGAGAGGATTTGCTACTAATGGCAGCAATAGTGATTCTACTGCTAATCAAGCCATTTCTTCTAAGCGAGGTGATGCCCTCTGGAGACCCACTACCCTCCCTGAGAGTTTCCAGCTTTGGGCCTTAAGGGAGAGCTGGGCACACTTATTCTGAAAGGAGCAGCTGATTCCAGTCCTGGAGGTTGAGTGTGAATGGAAAACAACTGGCAAAGTTGAAGGAACCCAAGAGGAAGGGAGGCAAGAAATCTTTGTGACCTTTCATGCACAGAGGTGCTCAGAATGATGCTTGTTGAAAGACGTGTGAGCAAGAGCGTCCAATGGGGCTTCAACCTCCTCGAGGAAGTGGCCCTTGTTCTTCTTTTGCCTAATTCTTTGTCATTCCAAGAGACACATATATACATAATATTAGGTTTTCAAATGCTCCTTAAATGTTGAACTGAACTAGTGATGTTTTAGTTGTTTTTTGCTGCATAATGCAACACCCAGAATGCAGTGGCCTGAAACCACTCTCCCCTTCTGCTCGCGTTCTCTGGGTGGGCTGAGTTCCGCCGGGTTGTTCTCCTGCTCCCACTTGGTGTCTCTCCTGCTGATGCATTCAGATCACAGCTGCAAATGGCACTTGTGGAGGCGTCGCTGGGGCACTGACATGGCTGGACTTCCCCTCGCTGGTCATGGAAGGTTGAGCGTCCTCTTTCCACGTGGCCTCTCACACGGCTTCCTTGGTCACCCTCTGGCAGCGCAGCCGGGCTTCTCTTCATGATAGCTCAGGGCTCCAAGAAGCATTTCAGAGGACTCTGTCGTGCCAGCTTTTATCAAGCTCTGCTTGCATTGTTCTTGCTAAGTTCCATGACCCAAACAACTCACATGACCAAGCAGAGTCCATGTGGGAGGAGACTACAAAATGGGGGGAAGATTAGGGAAGTGGTGAACAGGGAGGGATCGCGGAGCAGTCTTCCAGACAGGAGAAGGAGGGAGGGGAGAAGGGAAGAAGGTGAGCAGCAGCGCACTGCGGCCCGGCCCCGCGTGGCTCCAGGTTAGGGGACACAGACACAGGGAGGGGTGAAGCACAGACTCGGAAGGAGTTGCAGCCACACTGAGGGTCTTTCAGTGCCGCGCAGAGGAGTCGGAACATTACTGTGTGGTCCAATGACAGAAGGTCAGCAGAGGTCCCTAGGCAGGGCTGTGCTGCCCAGCAGCTGCGGCTCAGGGGTACTTCTGGGACCAGTGAGATGAGCAGGTGAGGATGGCAGTGAGGACAGAGAACGCCAAGTGCCACTTAGGGTGAGGCAGAATGGGAAAGCTGAGGTTTCCAGCAGTATCAGAGAAGGAACCCACGGAACTTACAAGTAACGGGCTGGAGGGGTCCAGGGGAGGGCAGGGCTCCTAGGGAAGGAGCGAGCTCCCAGGGCGTGGCCCGGCACTGGGGCCTGCTCGCTTTGAGGACTCTGTTTGAGGGTGCTGCACCTACTCAGGTTCTCTGTCATCAGATACAGGAACATTTTAGAGAGAAATCATGGGTATGATGTAATTCAGATCTGGGAGGTGAGAAAACTATTCCTAGGTACTTAAAATATGAAAGGTTGGTAATGAAAATTTAATAAGAAAGTGAAAACTTATCTGGAAGTAAGAAAAAAATGAAAAAATACTTTATAGGAACCTGGCATGCTCAGCACAGTAAATGTCAGGTCCCGGGGGCCATCAGGTGTCCCTGGGCAATGAGGATCAGCCTCATCTTTGCTTCTCCCTGGTAGGGAAGCCCCAGAAGCAGGGATGTAGGACTTGAGGTCTGCATGCAAGTGGTCAGTCCAAGGGTTCCTGGCACACACGTAGCTGGGGAGGTGGGCAGCCCCCAGGGCTGCTGGAGAGGAGAGGGGGTGCCCCAGCTTGGAGCCGGGAACTGGAGCCTTCATGGATGAAGCTCCAGGGAGTTTCTGATTTCAGACCTCATGTCCTAGGCAGCCTTTGATTTCACCCTAGGTTTTCCTGCCTCCTAGAGAAGGCGGGATTGCCTGGGTCTGCAGGGGTCAGGGGGCAGGGCTCTAATTACTTTCATTCCTCAAATTGCTCCAAAGGGTCTTGGGAAAGTGAAGGAGGCCTGCCCAGCACTCCTGACGGCCAAGCGAATTCACCACACTCATTGTAAATGTGTGTTATTGTTCGCGACTCTATCGCTTATTTCAAACAGCAGTGTCAAGGCCCCGGAGCCGGGGGTGTGTCTGTGGAAAGATGTAATCCAGGTCTTCCTGTGTGTGAGGAAAGTTGGTTTACAGGCTTGGAAAATGAACATGGCGGAGGGACATTTCCAGCACCCTTTCATTTGATCTGAGGGTTGAACTCAAAAGAACAAAACAAAACAAAACAAAACAAAAGTGTTTGTGGAGAGAAGAGCTGAGCAGGGAGGGCAGTGAGGCAATGAGGTCCCAGCTGGGCTCTCCTGGGAGTGGCACAGAGCTCTGTCCACCCCTGCAGCCTCCATCAAGGACCTGGTGCCTCCTTGCCCAGTTAACAGCACACTCAGCTAAGTTCCAGTCCAAACTGAGTTGTTAGAAATAACAACCCGTCATTGTGATCACTCGTGTTTCCAGAACTAAGTTACTGCTGATGTCAAGGTCTGACCAGCATTTTCCATGCCTTGGAAATGTTCATTGATGGCTCTAAAAATCACTATTAAGCCTGGATAGTGTTTGATGATGTTAAATAGTCTAACTTCAATCGCCACCAGGTATGGAATGCTCCCACAGTCTGTGCCAGGTATTTTTCTGAGGCATTTATGCACAGGAGCTCACTGATTTTTCATACAACCCTATAAGCTATGATATTATTATCCCCATTTTAGGGGCCAGGAAAATGAGGCCATATAGGTTAAGTAGCTTCCCTGTGGTACCCCAGTAAGGAAGGAGCTAGCTCAGAACACAAAAGTTTGAATAGGAAGCTCAGGCTGTCTTCAGAGGGCTCCTTTCTTTTCTAAAATCATGGTTGCTTTGGTCTCCAGTACTGAGAATTAGCATCCTTTGAGAAAGTAAGATAACAACACACGCCCTGGCCCCTGCTCTGAATGGCATACACACTGAGGATGGGGTGCAGGGCAGGGCTCAGTCACGTAAGCCACTTCCAAGGATAGCAAGTGTCCCAAGCCTCAAATGCCCTGCAGGTGTCACAGATGGGGCCTAGGGAAGCTCTTGAGAGAGATTCACTCATGAACATCCTCTTGCTCTTTTAGTTTATCAATACTTTGCTCTTGAAATTTCCTTCTAAATCAAGGGATTGTTTCCCTGAGGGCCTAGATCAGTCTGGACCCTGTAGCTGTGTGGGATTTCAGGGCATCTTGTCATTAGTCACTGAGTCTGCCTGCCCCTCCTCCTGTCTTCTGTGTCTGAGATGGGCAGGTGGCCCTAGAGAGGCGGCTGACAGTTCAGAGGCTCCGATGTCCAGTTTTGTTTTACAAGGAACTTTCCGTGCCCTTAACTGTCCTGGCAATTCTGTGGGTGAGACAGGGCTCTCAGGTAGTCAAGCTCAGGGGGCAGCGGGGTGCTTGCTGAGTCTGGGTTTGAGAGCCAGGTCCAGGAGCAGTGAGTGGGAGGAGGTGGTTCTAGCACAGAAGGAGCAGTGACCGAGGCCAGCTAGGATCCGAGGGCGTGACCAGCTTGGATGGACACTTCCTCTTTATAGACGGGCTTTTTTATTCTTTTAAAAGCAGTGTTAGATTTATAGCAAACTTGAGCAGAATGTACAGTGTTCCCATAAGCCTCCTACCCCCAAGATAAGCTCTTGTTTGCTATAAATTTTAAGCTGGATCCCTGCCGTAATTGCTGACATGAATGGCCACCACTGAAGCCGCTGCAACGGCAAACATGGCTGGTGTGGTCTCCGTGAAACGTCTCACCTTCCAAGGCACAGCATGGACTCTGACTCCAGCTGAGTCCGGCGTTCTTCTCATCCTTATAGGATGTCATGTGATCATCTCATGGACTATGGATGGGGCCTTGTCTCAGTGGTCAGTTGTGCCCACTCCAGACACTCAGGCCAGCTGGCTGAGCTGCTGTGGCTGGAACTGGCCTTGAGCTTTGCCAGCTGAGGGGTGGGCAGGCTGGACTTGGACATAAGAAAAATGTTCCCGCACACTCCAAACACACACTCAGCTCTTCTCTGGGACTCTGTCTGATTTCAAAACAAACACTGGTGATTTCAGAACCCTGGAAAAGCAGCCACTGGCCACATCCCACCCCTCGTGCAGCCACTGAACACATCTGGCCATTCTGAGCGGTGGCCCTGCAGCCACTGACCTCATCCAGCCATTCTGAGCAGTGGCCCATCCATTGTGCAGCCACTGACCACATCTGGCCATTCTGAGTGGTGGCCTGTCCATCGTGCAGACACTGACCACATCTGGCCATTCTGAGCCGTGGCCCACCCCTTGGGCAGCCCCTGACCATAGCTAGCCATTCTGAGTAGTGGCCTGCCCCTCATGCTGGAGCTTGGGTTCACCTGGAGTTTTGATTTCAGGGACAAGTTCTGAGGCCTCCATCTCTCTCCTCTGGGGGTGGGACCTCCTCCGCTTCCCAGCCTGTCTGGGTATGGCTACCTTACTCTAGTCTTAGGTTGGCCCCTGTGCTCCTGGCCCAGCTTCTGGAACTGAAGGGAAAGGGCTTCTTGGCCAGAGAGAGGTGGACACCTAGAGGTCCCCACTAACAGCAGCCAGCTTCCCCTGGACCCAGGGTCCCTCCCACAACCCTAGGGCTTGTGTACAGGCATCAGCCCCTCTAGCCATTATCATCCGTATGTTGCTGGTGCTGAAGGGGAAGATGGAGAGATGGGCCACTTGTCTGAAGTCACCCAATTGGTGGATCATTTTAGAGCTGGAGCACGGGGCTTTCTGATCACCCAGGGTCTGTTTTCCACTCTCTAGGCTTCAGAGTCACACATGGACCCAGCAGGAGAGGAAGCACCCAGGATGGGGATGGGCTGCTAGGGCAGCACCAGAGGACCGCAGGAGGAGGGAAGAGCCTCTCAGAGGAGGGGACATGTCCTGGTTTCCTCCAGAAGCTGCTGGGTGCACAGAGGAGGCTGCTGGGTGGGGGACAGGGCAGAGCTGTGCACGCATGGTCCAGCTGAGCTCTTAGGCCAGGGTGGGAGGAGGCAGTGCTTGGAGCAAGCCCTGGCCCTGCTTGTCCTCCGTTTCCCGCCTGTGTGAAGGACATTTGCGCATCTTTTGCGCTGAGGCCCTTCCAGCTGGAATGTCCTTGGATTTTTGGAAATATACTTGATTGCATCAATTCTCCACACATTAGTACATTTTAATGCTTAAAGGAATACATGTTCATCATTTAAAAATGGGAAATTCAGATGATGCCAGAAAGGCAAAGAATGAGAACAACCCTAACCCTGTGTGACCCTGCAGCTATTCTATCCCATGTGTCATGTTAGCGGCCTCTGTACTGTACCCGTCTCTGCTGTCTCACTTAACAGCATTCCACGAACATCTTTCAGTATCGACTTTTAAAATGAAACAGGCCGTTTAGGCAGCCTGGACATGAAAGGACGTGGATCAGAAACATGCAGATTGATTCAATTAAATTAGCTGAAACGCAGTTTGACTGTTAGGCCCTAGGATGTAAGAGACGCTGAGACAGTCTCCCTCTCATGGGGTTAAAGAAGATGAAGGACGCAAACAGAATGCTGAGGCTCAGCCCCACGTGAGCAGCACTCTGTGGAGCTGACAGCAGTCTGGGTGAGGGCCCGCCAAGAGAAGCCCTTCGCGCCACGGGGAGCTTCTCTCTAGCCCATTTGCACTTTGTGCTATGGGTGACTTCAGGTACAAAAGTCAAGAGCCTCTGGCCTAGGAATTGGCCTGGCAGGAGACAGGTGTGGGCCCTGGGTTCTTTCTTTGCCAAATGGGACTAACCGTATTTACATCACTGGGCTGTTGTGATTTTAAATAAAATAAGGCATGCCTGGCATTAAACACAGCACCTGATGTATTGTAAATGTTCAATTAATGGTAAGTGTTATTATTACTTGAATTTGATAAAATGGAGAGAAAATGGGTGAGCGTTTAAAAAAAATTGGAATAAAAATCTTAAGTAATTTTCACTGCCTTCCAGAACATCTTTCTAATAAGTCCAAGTAACTCTTAAGAATTTTTAGGGGGACAGAGAAAAATATATACTGGTATTCAGTAGTTGGTTGAAACGTCTGCTGTGATTGACTCTTACAAGCAATGGCCTAATCTTAAAGTAATACCAACGATAGTTACTATTACTCGAAAATAATACTGTAATGATATTACTCCAAAATAATACTGTATTCTAATATTTCTTTCAAAAACTGCACTTAAAATGTGGAATATACCAGTCGAAGATCTCACTTAACTTACACGCATCATCATGTAAAGCCCCAGACTCAACAGATGATCTATTTTCTTGGCGTGCCTGGGGAGGAACAGCATTTACATACAATCTATTTTGGAGGAGGTTAAGTGTTCCTGAGAATTAACACTTTCATTTGGCTTTGGAATTCGGCACATAATTTCCAATAGATAACAGAATCATTGCAACCTGGGGTGTGTCTAAATATGGGACAGACAAAACCTTCTGGTTTTAAGCTGGTAGTATGATGACTTTTCTTAGTGGCTACCGGAGGAAATGCTCTTTTGAGACACATACGTTCACACACACACACTCTCTCATAGATCGCATGATTCTCATTTCTCTTGCCTCGTGTAAGTTACAGGCAAATTAAATTAGTACATAGGAGACTCGTCTCGTTCAGCTGCTACGGTAACTACTTCTGCTTCTTGAAAGGCCTGTCTTGTTTTTTTTTTTTCAGCCTTCCTTATCTGAAAAGGTTTCTGTGTCTTCATGCAAGTAGTTGTCATGCTTTAGAAAAATCACAGGCAGCAAAAAGTCAGAATTGTCAGTTCCGAAGACACTGCCTGTTCCACTGGGTACAAGTGAGCAAGCGGTCCTGGCAAATGATCTTTAGAAAAAAACAGAGGATAGGAACTGTGGCCGGATGAAGATAAAGAGGGCTGCTGGCTTTATTCTCACTGAAGGCTGGCAACCGGGTCTGCGGGAGGGGAGGCGCCTACCAGATAGTCATCTGTTGTGTAATGAAGAATAGAAGGCAGGGGCAGCGTGGGAGCCGGAGAGGCCCCTCTCAGAGGGGTGGGCGAGCTGGGGAGAAGCAGAAAGCACGACCCCGCAAACGCCCGACTTCAATTTCCACCGACACTCTGTTTGCTAGGCGGGTCTGCGAGGGGCGGGAGCCCGTTTATGAGTTACAGGCAAACCTGGAAATCTGCCTTTTGTCCCTCCACGGGCCGATTCACGATGGACTCATCCCTGTCCATGCAATGTGTCTTATTAAAAATGACTAACATGTCAAGAGTTTCCTAGTCTTGTGATATTTGTGCCATTTTTCTAGCTCCTTATTCTGAGCATGTGTGATGTGTGGTTTTATGAGGAAGAGGCTCAAAGATGGTGTTATGCAGGAAGTTTTAAATTCACCTTTCTCAAGGAGAGTCCTGCTTAAAGTGTATGGTATCTGCCAAAAGAAAAATATTCAAAAGAGTATTTCAACTGTGAAAGTAGATTTAAAAATAACCAGTTCCAAGTCATGGTGGCATCATGATGGCTTTTGGTTTCTACAAGAAGGCTCGGTTTGGTGTTGTTATCTCTTGCCAAGAGCTTCTTGTTGACTCGCGACGGACTGGGCTGGGCAGTCAGTTGGTGACAGTACGGCTTTTTTTTTTTTAGGTGTGAATTTTTTTTATTGAAATAAACAACAGCATAAAGAATACAAGTAGCCAAAATGGTTTTGAAAACCCAAATTAGGTCAAAGTTCTAAATTAAAAATTGCAGTTGTGTATCAATTTACCTTATTCTAGCAATTTAAGTTGCTAACATATAAAGTTATTCTGATACAAGATATTAAAGACATACTCAGTTTAAATCAACTATCTTTGAAGACGCCAAATGGAAGTAGAAGCAGTAGGGCCTCTGTAAAATTGGAGACTGATAGGTTGATCAGAAACTGATTGGCCCTACATCTGAACAGGTGCCACTATAATTTGTGACATCTGACAAGATTTCCCTTTGTGTATATAGTTTAACAATCCGCTTGGACACAAACAAAGCCACACTTCTAACTGCTTCTGGTGAACTGATTTTATTTTTATTTTTTTCAATAAAGGTATTCTTAGATATTGACAGTACAGCTTTGAGTGGGGCCTGGGGCACTGGACATTTGCAAGACATGAAGGAGGGGAAATAAAAGCCTAGCAAAGATTTGACCCTCCTCGGCGGGGACAAGAGCCCTGCTCTTCTACCTGTCATGAAAGCCACAGGAGATACCAGTGTCTTTTCAGCCAAATACACTTTGACAAATGCCCCCAATATATGTGGGTTGTTAAGAAAGTTGTGAGATACACAAAAAATCAAGAAACGTAAAATCCTCATGGACGAAAACAAATGAAGCCTTCCCAGCAACACCGATAAGCCAGGCAAGTTGAAACTTGCACAGTGACTCAGAAAGAATGCTGTCGACTGTGTTTCCTGAGAGTGAAACAGTAGATCCTGACACAGTCTCAAAACTTTCACAGTAACCTACATACGAAGAATTTCGATTTCCATCCCCTTCAAATCTCAGGTTGAAATCTGATCCCCAATGTTGGACCTGGGGCCTGGTGGGGAGCATTTGGGTTGTAGGCCTGGTTCCCTATCATGGGCTTGGGGCCATTCTGTTGAAAAAACCCTGGGACCCTCTTTTTTCTCCCTCCTCTCCCCCCATTACTTCCCTCGCCACACGCTACACAGGCTCCTCTTCCCCTCCACCATGACCCCAGCTCCCTGAAGCCCTCACCAGAGGCAGAGGCCAGCACCACACTTCTTTATAGTTCGTAGAACTGTGAGCCAGATCAAACTCTCCTTTTGTAAATCACCCAGGCCCGGTATTCCTTTATAGCAACACAAATGCACAAATACTTTCCCCCCACCAAAGATGAACTGTGAAGTCAGATTTATAAAGAAACACACCACCATTGAGTGGGTGAGGCTGTGACCTCCAGCCACACTCTGGAATCCATAACGCCCGTGTGTTCCCCAGAGCGGTGGTTCTCAACCTTCCTAATGCCGTGGCTCTTTAATACAGTTCCTGTGGGTCATGACAGTTGAGAACCACTGCCCTAGAGAGAGAAAGCAGGGGTTACGCTCTCAGTATTGCCTGGCTGGGGGCCATCAACCATCCTACCATTGTGGCCAGGCGTCCATGTCCTCACACCAGTCGGAATGTGGGGACAGCACCTGGACGAGGCTCGGCCATCCATCAGCAGCCCGGGCCCTGATGTGGCCGGTGCCTGGTGCACACATGTACATCATTCATCACGCCTGCCCTCCTTCACAAATAATCTAATGGAGTGTGATTCTTCCCTTTCTGCCTTCTGCCACGTAAGCCTGGCCATGGGACCCAGCAGTAAATATCTATCTTAAACAAATCGCTGTCAGGGCTAAGTCACCAGGGACATTTAAGAGGGAATTAGGAATTAAGAATTTGTGGTGATGGGTAATAAAAGATAGATTGCTTTATTTGTGTGGCTTTTGCAAATGTGTGCATTAAAATAGGTGGAAAAGGCTAACATAAGACATTTATGCTTCCGAATAGATCATACCCAATTATTCAGCAATTAATTTGCTCCTTGGTTAAAAGGGTGTGTGTATAGCATCTTATATATAATCTTGTGTAGATGTTACTCTATGTTGTGTATAATTTCTATACAAAAATATATGTGTGTATTATACCCACATGTATCTACAGGTGCTTCCGTTACAACAAGGAAGTTAAAACAAACAGATTCTGTTCCTGTGGCTACATTGTGGTCAGCCAGCAGCTGTGCCATGCAGAAATGACATGTTAAGTGCAAGCTTATTACATATGCAGTGGTAGCTTTGGTTTGAATAATTTAAAATTCAAATTGAAAAAGTCTGTATGCCCACATTTTAGGATTTAATCTTTTTGGCAATCTAAAGAAAAAAAAAGTTAAGCGAGGCTAAATAGCTTGGTTATATGCTGCCGATACCCTGAAATAAGAAGATTATGATGTTTAAAATCAGGCTTATAGATGTATTTTCTACTTTTTAGGCCTAAATTGTTAGGCCTAAATTCTTTAATCTCCCTGCTTAAGCCAAAAGGTGAGCTCAGGAAAAAAAAAAATCCACTACTTTGCAACTATAAAGAGGAGATTAGCGGGGGCCTGGGAAGCGACTGCCGGGTGTCACTGTTTGTGTCGGAGACAGACCCTCAGAGTGGATATCTGGCCATGGAGAGCCGGCCTGTCTTGAAGGCATTGTCTGAATGGACTTGGGACCTCATGCAGACACAGCTGTGGGTCTGGATTATGGCCACGCAAGTCCACGAGCTGTCAAGACAGTGGAACACCTTGGGCTCACCACGTTCTCCACTTGTCATGGTCCCTTGTCCTTCCCGGGCAGCAGCCTGTGAGCTGAGCATTTCCGGGCCCTGATCATCCCCTCTGTCCCTGCTGCCAACCCCGAACCACACCGCCGAGCTCACAAATGTGCACAAAGCTATGCGTGCTAACGGTCTTTCTCCAGGGCCAGAGCCACACCATGGATTCTTCCACGGCCCCCAGCACTGTCTGTCTCCAGCCTTGCCGAGCCCGCGGCCTGGCCTCCAGCACTCTCGGGGGATGCGCACACCTTTGGTTCAGCTGTCTGTGCCCCACTCCGCCCGGGTGATGGCGCGTCTGCACTCAGCAAGCCTTTCTGCAGACCACTGGGCCGTCAGCAGAGATGAGATGAGTCCCAGATGTTAGAGGAACACGGCAGCACTTCATAGGCCACCACGGGACAGATAAAGATGGGAGTGTGCACGTCGACTGGATGCCAGAAGTTTGGCAGGTCGGCTCCATCAGGAAAGGAGAGGCTGGTGACATTTGTGGGGGAGGTGCTGGGGAGGGGAGTGTGCTGGTGAGGAGGACGTCCGACTTCTTGAGGGAAGGGAGTTGGAAATGTTTCCATTGCCTCAAGGAGGATGATGCCCTTGCATCCTTGAACCCCTTCTGATCATATCAACCAATCCACCTGCCTCTGAAATGCTAGGCTGGTGTGTGCCTGGCCTGCAGTGTGGAGTAGGAACAAGAGGCTGGCTCTGGAGTGGGAAGTCGCCTTGGACTGGGCAGTGAACACCCCTAAGCTTCTATTTCCCTGTCTCTGAAGGGAGTGATCGACAACCCATTCCCAGAGGACCCCTCGAATCCTGGGAAGTGGCCCATATGAAGCAGTTACACAGGCTGAGAACAGAGAAACCGTCACTACTCCTGGCAGCTTCAGCCCCACTTGCTCGGAAGGTCATCTGTGGCCACACACACTTTAAGCTCAGAGCCTGGTGATCTGAGAGTGGGATTTGTCTCAAACATGAGTATTTTCCACAAAACACGAAATGTAAGTGCTGGTTTTTGCTTTGTGTTTCGAATGCCTTTTTTTTTTTGCGTTTTTTGGTCAGGCTGGGTTTGAACCCGCCACCTCTGGCATGTGGGGCTGGCGCCCTACTCCTTTGATCCACAGGCGCTGCCCTCAAATGCCTTTTATTTAAGAGTGTGTGATCACCTAATAGAAATGTTACTGCCTTTCGCGAGGTGCCCAATCATTAAAAGCTCTGAGGAGCTCGCAGATAAATGGTGATAAATTATAGACACTTAGGACTCTGAGAAAGGCAGACATGTTTTTGCAACATTTAACTAAATATTTGCACTAGAAATTGGTTCAAAATCATCCCTGTAATTGCACAATCTATCGGGACCACTATTCATCGCCTACTGAAAAGTCTCAAAATTTGGATAACGTGAAGATCCACCTGCTCAAAATACTTTGAAGACAAAGGTGACTGTTCAGAAAAGATGGTCTTTTTCTAATGGTTATGTTAAGGCGTTAGTTAACATGAAGCAGTCCAGGGCAGTAACTGTGACAGCTCCCCGCCCCAGGTGCCTGTGGCGTGTGCAATACTTTGGGCGAATGGCCACAAAATTCCATTTTTATTTTCTGAATAAAAATAAACACTGCAGTTTTGGTGATTCCTTCCCCCTCCTCCCCAAGAATAGCACTGTGTTCATCTTGGCCTTCTGAGTCTGGAGATGTTATCTATGCTCACACAGCAATGTTGAGATTAAGGTTTTCTTAAGGAAATCTCTCCAGATCAGAGCCTACAGAAGTAATGGTGTGGGTGCCAGTTTCTTCTTTATATTTGTTCTCCAGTATTCTGAGGATACCCACAAGGGAGGTATTTTTTTTTTTTTTTTTTTGAGACAGAGTTTTACTATGTCACTCTCAGTAGAGTGCTGTGGCATCACAGCTCACAGCAGCCTCAAACTCTTGGCTTAAGTGATTCTCTTGCCTCAGCCTCCCGAGTAGCTGGGACTATAGGCGCCCACCACAATGCCCAGCTATTTTTTGGTTGCAGTTGTCATTGTTGTTTAGCAGGCCCAGGCCTGGCTTGAACTTGCCAGCCTCAGTGTATGTGGCCAGCGCCCTACCCACTGAGCTATGGGTGCCACCACCCTGGAGCTATCTTTTAGCTTGATACTCCATTTGTTGAACGGAGAAGGGAAATTGGAATCCTCTGGAAAAATCTTTGCCTAGTCCATTATAAGTTTTGTTTATTTATTTGTTCAACATTTGTACACTTAAATGTTTAAGGAGAACTAGCAACCAAGATTTGAAGGTCAGGAAAGAGAATAATTTATTGATTTTGTCCACATATCCATTCGTTTTCTTTCCTGACTTTTCTTTGTTGTGTGAGCTGTACCCCTGCCCTCTTAGGGCTGAATCCTGGGGGTGGCACGGACACTTAAACAGCCTGTAGTAACGCAGGGCCTCCATGTAGAAGACAGTGCAGTATCAGGAGTGACCTGCTCTGCAGAGTGGGGAGGTGTCAGAAAGGAGCAGGGCGATGCCTTGTAGTGACGAGAGAATGTCTTTGGGCTGGAGGGTTAAGAAATCAGAAGTTATACAAAGACTCAATGGTCATTATTAAATTCTTCAGGTCCCAAAGAATGGAAATGTTTAAGAAAATTCTGTCTCTCTCATTTGACAATGAGATTTTTCTCCGTAGGAAAATGTCACGGCTCATCTTAGCAGGGCCCTTCCAACGCTATTACTTACTGGTACCTAAATAATTGGGGAGAGCGTGCATGTTTGCCTGCTCCTAAAGCAACATCCCCAAGACAGTTTGAAAATTCATGAATGTTCAGTGATGACTTGAGGTGCCTATCAAGTATTTGTGTGACACAGATGTGCATGCTCATCCTTCCAAACCCTTCTTCTTCTCTCTCTCCCTCCCTGCACACATATATATATTATGTTTATATAATGTACATATAACATTTTCTTTTCCTGTTTAACTAGTTTTTCTATTTAAAAGAGTGTACTCATTATAGCAAAGTGTAAAATTATGGAAAAGTAGAAGGAAAATATCATAGTTTCCCTCTCCGTGTAGTAATGGGAGATAGATTATTGTTAATAAAAAGACAAAGAGATATTTCTTGGTTTGTTTCTTGGTTTGTTTTTTCACTGGTGCATCCCAGTCACCTGCAGTTAGCAGAGAGTAGGTGCCCAACAGGTGCAGGTAGAAGTACCCGCTTGTGCAGGTGAGCAGGTGCAATGCCTCTGCCCTGACACACTTGGATCTGGGTCACCAGTGTCCCTTACAAGTCCTTGTCAAGTCCTTGACAACTCAAGTGCAAACTCTGGTGTAACCTGCATTTTGACTCCCAGGAAAACTATTTCTGGAGCAGGTACTTTCCTTCTATTCCTGGACTAATCTTGTAAACAGGTGCAGCAGAGATGCTTTCCTGGTAGATCAACAGGTCAGGGCTGAATCCTGGGGGCGGCACGGACACTTAAACAGCCTGTAGTAACGCAGGGCCTCCATGTAGAAGACGGTGCAGTATCAGGAGTGACCTGCTCTGCAGAGCGGGGATGCCTTGTAGTGACGAGAGAACGTCTTTGGGCTGGAGGGTTAAGAAATGAGAAGTTATATGAAGACTCAATGGTCATAATCGTGTTGTTACAATTGTGTTGCCTGTAGAGGGAGAAGCAGAACCTCAGACCATGGGTTTTGAATGTCTTCATGCCCCAGTGGGAAGGGAAGTCCCAGCACCTGCTCCTTAGCCAGGTCAGCCCTGACGGGCTTCTATGCCAGCTCAGTCGCCAACACTAGTGCTCTGTGTGGGGAGTGCTTGCTCTTCCCTCCTGGCCCCTCTGGCCAGCTCCCACTGGTCCTTGTGGGCCTAGCTCTAAAATCCACATCTTTATGGTAAAACATCTCTGTCTCCTTTGATGGCGTCATGTACCATTCGAGCCCAAAGATGCCTCCACTGTGGCCCATATTTTGATAAATAGTTACCTTCCCATTGCGGGTCTCATGTCCTCTTGTGCGGAATATCCGAGGACCCCTCCCTACATGGTTGTATTTGCATTTGGTCAACAGCCCCCCAAGGTGATTCTTGCTCGCCGAGGTTTGGGAATCCTTGGCTTCTTCTTGGGCTTGGAAAGCCACCTGCTTTCTCTACGGGGGAGCTGCCTCTCAGGAATGATCCCAGATTGCAGAGAACGTTCCAGCAATCCCTGGGCTCATGTGCACAGCCCTGGATCTGTGGTTTAAGTTGTTCTGCTCATGATCACCCACAGGGAAAGGCAGAACTCAGGCAGAACTGTTTTGTTTTGTTTTTTTACTTACATAAACTGTAAAAGATTTTTCTACAACAAAATGAAAATAAAGGGTAAGTTATAAATGCCACCTCTTAATAGGACAGTGGTTAAATTGGAGTTGTACATCATTGACCACTATGAGAAACTACTTTCATAATTGTTTTAATTTTCTCTCTTGGTGTTATGAAGACCTTTATTACACACAGTTCTATATTACCACCTTTATTTGTAATGAAATAAAGGTTGGAAGAAAATTGAGGTTAAAACATAGCCCAGCTGCTGATGGCAACAAGTAAAGTAGAAATCTCAGGGAGAGGAGTTGAGTGCACCCTTCACACTCTAGAGAGAAAGCATCATTCCACTCCACTTCCCTTTTATCCGAGTCTCTCATCTTCCTCATAATATTTCTAGAACTCAGAGTCTACGTGTGGCCTTATGTTATACATACAGAAAGATGTAACTAAAAATTCCGTCAGTTACTGTTTCAGTTTTTCGTACAAGTATTTGCTCATGAAAACCTCCCCCTAGTCATTTTTTTTTCGCCCAGTTATGATAAGGAAGATTTACTCTTTACTAAAAGACAGAAGAATGTTTTTTGGAAAAAAACTAAATTTTAAAAGATCTTATTTTAGCAGTCAAAATTAGCAGATGATTTGATTTCATAGTTTTGAAAACATCTTTTTTTTTTTTTTTTAATAGAGACAGAGTCTCACTTTATCGCCCTGGGTAGAGTGCCGTGGCGTCACACTGCTCACAGCAACCTCCAGCTCCTGGGCTTAAGCGATTCTCTTGCCTCAGCCTCCCTAGTAGCTGGGACTATAGGTGCCCGCCACAGCGCCCGGCTAAGTGTCAGATGTTATTCTAAGTAGTTTTCACATATTAACTCATTGGGTTTCACAACACACCACTGTAAGCTAGATAATTCTCATACTACAGATGAGGAAGTGTATATATTCAATAACTTTAAACAAGTTTCAATAGCTAGAAAGAATAGAGCTAGAAAGTACAAGAGGTAGAAGTAGGGTTGCCAGAGAAACTGTAGTTTAAATTTTAAACTATAAAAAAGAAGGTTTTGGTGTAATTAAGTCTCAAATAGTACACATACACAGGATAATAATTTTTTAATTTTTAGTAATATAACTTTGGGGGATATTGTTACAGAGTAAAAATTATTCACTGTGTCTCTTGAATTTAAATTTAATTGGATATCCTGGACTTTCACTTGCTAAATCTAGAAATCCTAATTAGGAGTCAAAGATGACCTGATTCCGGAGCACGTGCTCCTGTCTGTGTTACCTGCTGTCTCCATCTTCAGGAACGATGGCCAGCCCCACGATTCTGGAGATCTGGGAGCAGGAGGTGAAGCCGAAGATTCGGTGGCCTTGTCCACAGCCACGTTGGTACTCACCCTGTTTCTCTTCCTCTCCCCCAAAGCATCAGTCTGTTTGCCTTGCTCCTGATCCCTAACCCAAAGCACTGGCTTTGTCCCTTTTAACAATGACATTTTAGCTTTCAGAATATCTTCTTACAGCCGTTTCCGCCATGACATGGCATCTCTCGATCTAAAATGTTCTCTCATTTTCTCTCATCATCCGTCCATAGCATCTCAATAGCTGGACTTTGGCCTTGACTGTTGTTCTGAGTGGACACTTTTTTAAAACGATCAGTGCATCTTCCTCTGCCAAGGCCGGCATCCTGCCTCGTTTTTGTTATACCATCTCTTGGGGATTAGAGTCCTGCCCCCCAAATTTCAGCCTAACAATGTTACTACTCATAGATAACCTTTACTGACCTATTTTTCCTGTAAACTTGGGCGAGGTATTCACTTCAAATTCCCCACTGCTGAGTGACTTGCTCTATGAGGATGCTGCCGTCTCTTCACCTTGAGTTTTTCTCTATCAGTATTGCTTCTGAAACATCTGGACTTGCGCTACAAATCTTGTCTTGTCTTGTCAGCCAGAACCTCAGCTGCTCTTAGAATTCCTCTGCCAACCCCTAGACAGCGCAGTGGACGGTTAGGACTCTTGGTCTCAGTTCTCCCCACCCGTCCTGCCCAGCTGCAAGCAACCAGCCCAGCAACCCTGGCAAGATCCCATGACCAGTCTCTTCCCCCTGCCCCTTCCTACACTGTGCTTGATCCCTTTTTAGTGGCATTTGAATTCACTATTCTGTAAACTTGGACCCCTATCTGAAAATTTAAAATGCTTATAGATTCTTAGGGGTGGTGGCAAGAGGAACACGCAAAAGCCTTGTTTATCTCCCAAGAAAAGGAACTAAATGGTATCCAATAAAAGTTGAAGCAAATAGTGGGAGAGGAAAAAAGCATCCAAAATCAAGAACTACGGGAAATTTGGGTTTATTTTCTTAATAACTAATCATGCCAGACAACCTAATTAGCATTTTGATGGTGTTATGACATGACTAGTTAATGTAGCAGTTGGTGGTAATACCCTGAATCTTTCTTTTAGTGAATCATTTGATAGCATCTCATGAAATTTTTACTCCCTGTTATCACTGTGTAGTTTGTTGCAATTTGCTCAATGTCTCTTAATAAACATACAGACAAACCAGTACCCTGCCCAAGGCAGCTTATAATCAACAGGAAAAATCAAGCAGAGAAGGGTTTCCTACAGAAAGGAAAATAAAACCTGTATCAACACAGCCTGCTCTCTACCAGTGCACTGCCCACATTAACAGTCATCCTCACAAACACTGATTAAATGCCAATCCACACACGGTGATGTGTAAGGATCTAGTTCAAGGGAGGGAAGCAGACACTTTCCATGCCCTGTAGTAATGGACAATCCAGAGAGCTGGAGAGAAGAGACTGTACCACCCTTCCCTTCTCAGAGGGGCTTGGTAGCTCACGGAATCTACAGTATTACCCTCGTAAGGACTGTTTCCCTCCCTGTGCTTGGGGATTCAGGAGTTGACCTCTTCAGCTTCTGAATATTTTTCCCTTAAAATAAATCAGATTTACTTTTTGATAGTTTGTCAAATCCGAAGTCTTTCCACATATAACGAGGCCCCCTTTTAAAGATATTTCGTTTGGGGATTCTTGCTTAATTCTTAACATATGTTCAAGTGTGCTTTGCTCATCTTTCAAGAGCAGATTTCAAAAGACACTTTAAAGTATCCCCTTTCAGGTGGTGCACTAAATCTTAATGCGATTTGCATGCACTTCCGTGTATATGTGTACGTAAACCTGTGTGCGGACAGCTTGATCCTTGATCATCTATGGTACACAACATGAATACGTAAAAAGACAATCAGGATTTATGGGGCACTCCCAATGTTCCATGTACTGTTCTGGAATACTCCTCTTCTCATTTAATTTCACAAGCCTTACAGAAGAGGTAAGACTATCATTTATGTTTTATAGATGGGAAAACGAAGGAACAGAGAGGAGTCACATAGTCGGTCAGTCATAAAGGTAGGATTTGACTCCAGACTAAGACTTCTAACCATTACACTGATTTCACTTTCCTTTTTAAAGTTTGTATGGGTAAAACCCACCCAGATTCTGAGGCTCAGCCAATTTGAGAGGCAGTGACACACAGAATGGAGTCACTCCTCTTGCCCAGTAAGATATGCATCTGTGGATCCCGAGGCAGGGTGGAGGGCAGGGCTAGCCACACGTCCCTCCCAAATCTGCTCCTGCACACACAGTTCCTTGGGTTCTGCCTTCAGCGTCCAATCCCAGGACCTTTGTGCTAGTACTGATGACTTTCACCTTGAGCACACAGACCCTTCCCTGATTTGTATCCCTCTCACTATCCAACAGCTGTACATTTCCAAAGAATTTTCAAACACAACACAATTTGCTTTTCTGCGCTAGTGAAGATTTATGAGGGTACTGAGTATGTACCAGCAGGCAATTACAGCCCACTTGAAAATGCCGTCGCAGAAGGCTGAAATCAGATAAGGAAGCAGGCTGAAACTCTCAGAGGAAGCACACCTCCCATTCTGCTTTTGCCAAGTTCAAATCATCCCAATTTGGGAACACAATATATTTTTTAACTTTCACATTTCACCTTTTGTGTTGTAATATATGATACGCTAAATGTTCTCTTCCAGCAGCATACACAGCATTGGACCTTATACCCACTGCATCGGACAGATGCCATGTCCTCCAGCCAGCCTGCCCACCTGAGAAAAATTGAATAGCTCTCAAGACCATGCCTCAAAGTGAAGGAGTTAAAAGCAAATAAGTCATCACACTTTTCTGACACCACAGCCTTTGCCACAAGCTGATTAGATCAAGATTGTTATTTGACCCAAAGCAGCAATTTATAGGGTGCCCCGTGATCCATGAAACAGCTGTCTTCAAGGATTCTACCTCCAAGAGGGTGCCTCATACTGGGGTAAGTATTAAAGAACCAATTCTTCTCTGTCTCTCTCTCTCTCCTCACCTCACCCCCAGAATTTAAATATGAGAAACAGTAGAAACCAGAAGTGTCAATGCAAATAGTATCAAGAGATAATTGGAAAGAGGGAGCAGAGTTGAGTCCATTAGTTGTTAAGACTAAGGGCAGCACCAGCCTTCACCTTAACAGCTAGTCTTGGGAGTGGACATCCTAGATGCTTGTTGCTGAGGTGGGGACCAGAGACTCAGAGAGCCAGTATAACCAACCATGATCCTTCCGGCAGGGCTGGCTTCACGGTGTGTGACCTGTGCAGGCTCCTTGACCCTGAGGGAGAAAGCCCTGGTCCTCACCCAGGGCTTAAATGCTCTGTTGCCACCATCTTGAATTTCCTCATAAGATCTGAGCAAGGAGCCATGCATTTGTAATTTCCACAGGCCTTGGTGAATTATACAGCCAGTCCTGTTTCTCTTCTGTTTAAGGCCCAGCCTTTTCAGTCCTTGAGGTTGTTTTCTGTCTTTTCCAGTGGAATATCCAAGTATTGTGGATCCTAAAAGTTATCTAAATGGAGAGTTCCCTTAAAGTAAGGGAAACAAAATTGTGATCCTAAAAGTAGGTCTGAGATGGCTATCTAAAGAAGATAATGATAATAATAATAGATAATAAAAAGAAGGTAGAAATAAATCACAACAAACCCCACACACATTAGAAAATCTAGAAACATGACTGTCTGATGTTCATGTTTCTAACATTTTTGCAGCATTCTGTTTGGTTACCATATCATAGGGCAATGATTTTAGTGCTTTTTCTTCAGTCTTTCATGTAGCATAGTTGATAGATTTTTTTTATTATAAATTAATATAAAGGTACATAGTTTAGGTTACATCATTTGTGTTTGTTAGGAAAAGGCTGAATTGTGTTTGAGTTCTTCACTCAGGAAGTGTGCCAGACACCCTCACATTGTCCCTGTGAGGTGCGAGCTTACTGCACCCCTTTGTTCACTTCCCCCCTTCTTGAATTTAATTGTGTTTTTTCTCTCATGGGAGCCTATAGTTGCTCATCTTCTAGTTTCAAATTAGTATTGAGTACATGGGATGCTTGTTTTTCCATTCTTGACATATGTTACTAAGGAGAATGTTCTTCAACTCCATAATAGATTTGTTTTGAAAAATTGATACTACAGAAATTAAATTTGTTTCACAACTTGATGTTAGTAATATCATGTTCATTTTTAGAATCATTGTCAAATTTGGAAAAGAATACTGATTTCATTTACATGTGAGTTCAGCATAGTTCAGGATTCTTTATACAAGGACTTGCTTTAAACTCCCTCTGAAATAGCAAAGTCATTGGCCAGTGTTTGTGATGTTCTACATTGCAGCACCAGGTAAGTCAACAAAAGCCACTATAGGAGGATTTCTGGAATTTATTCTGGCAAGCATTAACTTGACATTATCTAAAAGTGACAAGACCCACACCTATCAACCACATATCCCAAACCAAATGTATACACTGCCCAAGTTCTCCTTAGTGGAATCCCCAAATTACCTGTACTGCTTCTCATTTGATCTAGAAGGGGGGTGTAATTCAGGAGAAGGTGTAGAGAAAGAAATGTTTTCCCAAATATGGTTAAAATATTTCCCTTTTTACTTTTGCATGTTCTACAAAACCATGGGTTTTTTATTTTATTTTATTATTTCTTTTAAAGACAGTCTCACTCTGTTGCCCTGGGTAGAGTGCTGTGGTGTTGCAGCTCACAGAAACTCTTGGGCATAAGCAATTTTCTTACCTCAGTCTCTTGAGTAGCTGGGTCTGCATGATGCCCGCCTAAGTTTTTTGTTTGTTTGTTTGTTTGCTTGTTCTCAGTAGAGATGCGGTCTTGCTTAGGCTGGTCTCAAACTCCTGAGCTCAAGCAATCCACCTGCCTCAGCCTCCCAGTGTGGTAAGTTTACAGGTATGGGCCACTATGCACAGTCACAAAATCATGTTAATATATTGCTAGGGTCTCTTCATGCAAGGAAGGTGCCCTAATAGTGTGTAAGCTTCTGAAGCTTTTAAGTACACTTAGAGGACACGCATATTGGGATCTCTTTGCTCCTTGCAACCAGAAAGAAGCCAAGAAGCCAAGTGGCACCTAAGAAATATGCCTCTGGGTTGCACAGAATACTGGAATTTCCTGTTCCCCAGTTTTACTAACTGAAAATTCTTTCTTTTACTTTATTCCATCTTAATTATCCAGACAACAATGCATTTTGTTTATCACAATATTGTTTTTACATCTTAAGCTATTGTCATTTAGCACACAGCACACCATTAATAGTCCCTACTCCAGACCGTCCAAAGGGGGAAATTATCTCTGTCCCCAAAACCATTCCACACATTTCAATGCTTATAACTTAGCTGAAATCCAGTTGTCCTTTCATGCTGTAGATCAGGATGAGGAGGAGAGAGCAACCCTATCTCAATTTCATCTAGATCACAGTTTGATAATCTGGCTTATGTGAAAGTTCTTAGCATAATATCCTATTCCCAGTAGAAATTCAGCAAATACTTGAAATGTTTTTTGTTCCTCTAAATTCAAAGATGTGCAAAAGACGTGCAAGATAAACATTTTAAATATCTTCTCAAGTTCCTTTCTTGAAAAGAAAAATGTGACCCAACTTTCACCTGTTAAGTCTGTGTGGCAAAGTTCAAAAATACTTTTCTCAATTTAATTTTCTTCTCTCAATTTTCTCAAAGACTAATTCTAAATTCTAAAATGTGCAGGGTAGCCTTAAATTAAGTTAATTGTTGGAATTGGTCAAACTATATCATAATCTCTTCCAACTTTATTATGGTACTCTGGGCTTAGGGCAATTAATAGTTCAAGAAAATAATGTATTAGCAGTCAAAAATATGAATCAATGGTATTACTTGAATATCATTTCAGGAGCAACCAGAATGGTTGAATTAATAGCATCCTATTATTTTATTATTGCTTAAAAATTTATAGCTATGCTGACACCACACCAGGACTAATTCTCTCCTTTATTGGACTTTATTAGACAACGTGTGGCAAGGCCTTCCCTAGTGTCTCTGGGGAACCCCACAGTGACCCAGGCCAGGTCACTTTCTTAACCCTCACTGAGTAGCTCATCATTCTTTTGTCTCTCCAGGTTCACACAAAGTTCATGAATAAAAATACCTGCCTATAGCAGAGGGAAGCCAATCAACAAGGTAGCATTTGAACACTTATACTTAAAATCCAACTTGTATTTGATTAGACTATATTATGGTCTGTTTCCATCAATAACAAGCTTTGACACAGTGATCTATCTTTAGATTTACACTTTGAAACATTGACCACAAATATTTTTCTCTGGCTGTACAGAGTCTGAATTTGCTGACCTACAGGCTAAAGATATGTGGGATTGTAAATTAAAGAAAGAATTTCATTCGATATTTCTTTCTCAGCAAGAGAGTTTAGGGACGTTTTAGGTCTCCATAGGCTGAAAAGTCAAATGTCTTACATTGTGAAGTAAAATTTAGGTTTTGATCTACTATTGTGATCTGCAACTGGGATAACTGCTTATGGTCTAAGCATCATTCTCAAAGATGATCATCCCAATCACTGTTCATTTGAATGATATTTACTAGTCTGGCACAGTGGCTCATGCCTGTAATGCTAGCACTTGGGGTGGTCAAGGTGGGAGGATTGCCTGAGGCCAAGAGTTTGAAATCAGACTTGAACAGGAATAAGAAAATTTAAAAAATTAAAAAATTAGCTGGACATCGTATTGCACAGCCATAGACCTAGCAACTTAGAAAGTTGAGAGGGAGAATTTCTGGAAACCAGGAGTTTGAGATTGCAGTAAATTAGGTTGGCACCACTGGACTCCCTGAACAAGACTCAGACTCTAAAAAAATAATATTTATTGAGCATCTAATATAAACTAAGCATGGTTCTAGGTGTCAGGAACTCAATGTGGAACAAGACATTATTCTCCTGGAGATTATAGTACAGTTTCCTCCCTGATCCATTGATATAATTTATAAGGCATTGACACTACTTTAGCCAGACATAGAAAGAAGAAAGTTCTGATATGCTCTTTTCCATTGCCCCTTGGTTCTAACTTAAGCAGGAACCATTTTTGTTGTTTTCATTTTAAGTTTATAAACCATTTATATTGAAGGCTCACCCACAGTGCCAATGTGGCACTGGCCACCAAAAATCATTATACTATGTTACATATTTAGTAAAGTTTTATTCATGGAAGAGAATAAAATTAGGCCAGTGTCATTTGGCTATAATCACATTTCAGATCCAGGAAAAGAGATTAAAAATTTATTGTGTTCAGCTTTTACTAATACAAATTCCTCCTTTCTATGCTTTTCTTTTTTTATTCTAGATTTATACCTCTCAGGACAATATTCTTATGTTTTCCTAAGAGAGAAGATGAGTAAATACAGAAAAGACTTTGTGAATCACCAATCCAAAATGTTTCATTTATGTGGGAAAAAATAGCCTTTGCTTATGCTGTTTGCACTCCTAGAATGCTGAAGTTTTCAATGGCAGGGATCATATCTCTTTGTTCATTTCCATTTCCCAGCCGGCAGGACAGACCCTACAGTGTCTGTGAATGTGATCGAAGTTACTAAGTTTATAAAGAACTAGCAGCAGATCAAGGAGTAAGACACAGTTCTCTTAACTCATGGTATTGGGTTCTTTTTACAACACCATATGAAGAAGTGTGTGGGAAGACAAAGGCTCATAAATAGAAAAGGGGCAGCCTTTGAACAATTTTCTTCAAATCCAATTAATGACATTAATGGGAGCTTTTGCCTCAGAGCCTTACCACCCACACTGTCTCATGACTAGTCTTCAGCTGCTTAACATGAGCAATTTCAGCTCCAGTGGAAGAAAGAGAAAGGGAATCAACATTTATTGAACACCTGCTAGGTGCCAGGACATTATCACATACTATCTCATCTAAAATCAAGTTTCTGTAAAATTATACCTTCTGATTTGTTTTCTTTTCATTTTTTCTGGTAAAACTCTTTTAAGATACTTATAAATGGGGAAATAAGAAATTAGACCAAAAAGCTTTGGGTTATCCAAGGTTTCTTAATAGCCAACAGAAGTGATAATTGTCCTAATAACTTGCTAAGAAGCTGAAATGAAAGATTGTGGAAAACTCACCAATATGTTAAGTACAGCTGGATAGAACTTGAGCTTTAGGCTCTCAAGCTTCATCTAACTTGCAGGCTTCTAACAAATAACAGGAAAGCTGGTAATAATGAGTTAGTTAAGACAGCCAGCAACTTTGCGATTCTTTTGGTTTTTTCTTCCTAGTTATTACTCTATAATTTCTAGATTCCCTTCCTAGAGCCACATATCTCAACTTCTTCGAGACAGAAGGAAAGTGAGAAGGGAAAGTGCCAGCCACTTTTATGCCTTTTCATGGGGTATGCAAATGTAATAATTCCCATTCGATTATTCTTATATCTCATGTATAAGAACATCACCTGATCACCCTTGCCTATGTAGAACACAGAAAAGTTAAATATCTACCATAGACTACAGAGAGTAAGGATGTTGGAATAGCTATTAGGTATCTGCCATAAGCTCCTGGAGGTGAACTGAGGTTGGGAGATACCTCAGGAGACTGTAAGTTTCTATTAAGGAGCAATCGTAGTTTCCTCTTGGCTTTGTCCTTAGGGCAAAGTGGGAGTTAAATAAATGATGTTGTTAGTCACTGGCTGGATGGGAAAGCACATCACAGATGCTTGGGAGGAATTGGCCTTACAATAGGAATACAACGGGCTTGAGAGCTGACAATGCTAATGAGAGGAACTCAGAACTGATAGGGAGTAGAAAGAACGTCCCTCCATCACATTCCATCATGACACAGATTTTCTGTGCCATCAGCATCTACCCCTTGCCTATGACAAAAACAACAGGAAAGATAACAGTGTTAGCACCTGGAAATGCATGTCCTGTTCTTGGATCCCTTTGTCAGTGAAATTTGAACCACTCACATTAGTTGAACTGCAGAACCAGTGAGCAGTTTCTAGAAAGCCTGAAGACAAGTTTTGTCTGACATTGTTCCTTTTCCTCCCTCTCCCTGGCCCACACACAAAGTAATTATGAGTGTACACTTTAAAAAAAAATCCTAGAAATGTGCTTAATTGGGCCTTTGTAATTCAGGGAGAGTGAACAGATGGAGGAAGAAAAATTATTAACTAAAATTTCCCACCTCATTGATTGAACCATCAAATAGAAGATTAGAAAAAAAAAAAAAGATTAGAAAACTTGGAATTTTTTTATCATGCTTTAGAATATGATCATATAAGACACCAGACAGTTTCAGGACTTCCTAAACAAAGCTATTTAATTATCATTGTAATCAGCATAACCTACATCTCCAGCTTAGGGAACAGAGGAAGTGGATCTTATGTTTTTTTCCTTTCAATTTCACTTGCTCCTCCTCACACCCCCTTATACATCTAGTATTTCCAAGTAAATCTCCACTCACTGCTTGAATAATCAGGATTCGTAATGTTGCTCTTTGGTCCAAAGTGTTCAGACCTGCCTCTAACTGCTTCCTGGAGAGCAGACTGAGAGGTCCCCAAACCTCCAAGTGGATCATTCTTTTTTAAGTCCTTTGATAATAAGAAATTCATTTTACTTCACCTTGATGTTCTTTACCGTATTCTATTTATTCTAAAAATGCTAACTATAACCCACTAAAATGACTTTTCTGTATTTCCCATTCAACTTGAGGCAGAGGTGCAGTTTTCAGCTGTTGCTGTCACACGGCCTCACTATTGACAACAAGCCCAATGCTTCCACTCCAGCCACTGCAATGACACTCCCCCTCACTTTCTAAGGAGTGCACTCTCCACAATGCTTCTCCAGCCCTCCAACTCCCACAGTAAGAGCTCTTCAAACTTTTATCTCTGAAATATGAGCACCATGCCTTATATGACGGTGGGAGTAAGGTTGGTGGGCACATCAGTAAGAGCCCAGCCTTGGTCACGCACAGGGCAAGGTCCCAGCAGTTCCCTACACACTCTAAATTCTCATTCTGTACTCATTCTTCTTTCAGGGTCAGTTTTCCTCAGGGTTCCCATAGGAGCCCTTTCCTGACAGCTATAAAGCCAGAATCGTATTGAACCTTGTTTAAATCCCAACGTTCCTACTATTTGTGCAACCAAAAGGATATTGTTCAAAATCATACAATGACAACCTGCTCCATATATGGTCTCTACCTAGACAGAAAAAGAGTCATTCACATTTTATATTGCAACTTCCTTGGATTAAAATATTAGTAATAAGAGTGATAACGTCTCACCAAATAAGGCTCCTGGGGTACTTTACTATGGAGCTCTGATCAGGGGAGGAGCAGGACTCAGGTCCGGCTCTGTTCAATAATAAACTGGGTCGTATTGGTCAAGTTGCTTTGTCTTTCTCCACATGGCTGTTTCTCCACATCTCAGACGGAGGTCATAATATCTTCCTTGCCTAACCTCAATCTATTATGAGACTGTTGAGATATCAAAGATAGTGCTAGAAAATGTTCCAAAAATTACCTTGATGTAAATATAATTTGATCATCAATGTGACCTTAGGCTCTCTCAGGAAGCTCTTTCCCTGAAAAATTGAAGTAGGTAGGGAAGAGGTCATGTTTCCAAGAACATACTTCGCTTAAAGTTAAAAATTACTTTCCTAGTCCTAAGAACTCTAAGGATTTCATTACTGTAAATTTTTTTTTTCTGGTATCAAAACTGCCTTCTCTGCTCATCCTTGAAGCCACTTCAATAAAGCCACTTCCTGGTGGGCACTCAGAGGAAGTCATTTGTTTGATGTATATATTTAATTTCGTGTACATTTTTGTGCCTCATCTGCAAATCCCACTTTCAATATTTATCTCAAGATCCTCCAAGGGCCTGCTGATGTAGGCTCTGTGCTGAGAAGAATGAACTCATGGACCCAAAAGAAGTTGTTTAAAAAAAAAAAAAGGAATAAATAGTAAATTTAAAAAGCAAGGTCAAAGTCAAGGTTGGTATCATTTTTTATTGTCCTTAAACCTAAACTGTACAGTCAAGTCAAAATATTGGACTGATTTTCTTTCCTTATGTATGACTTCATTGCTAGATTGGATATATAACGTCTTTGCCTTGAGAGAATAAATGCTTTAGAGCAAATTTTGTCTAAATCATTTTTTAAGATTTCCTGTTACTTCATCTAAAGCTGCTTCCCATTAATAATTTCTCAGTACAAAGCATCTAGACACACAGAACCCTAATTAGAGGGATTTCAATTACCTATGTGAGGAGGCAGGTAATTGACAATCTAATTAGTCTCATTTCAATTACCATTTTTCTCTTCATTAGAGCAGTTAGTTGGAGAGAGAGGAGGGTTTGTAAAATATTCCAAGACCATACATTTTTTCAAGGTAGATTTACTCAAGATTAAGATTGGACTTTTCTAAGACCAAAGGAGCATGAGAAAAATATGAAGACAGGGGCCAGAACAGCAGCTGTGCAGCCAAACCAGACAAGCACATTGGTAAAATGCTCATCAGAAAAAAATGTGACTCCATATCCTGGGGAAGAATATGGCTAGTTGCTCAGATCGTACTCATTCTCCATCTGAAGGAGAGGCTATTTGAAACATACATTATTTAGGAAATTAAAAATCACTCTCATTTATTGAGTGCTTGCAATGGATCAGACACCACACAAGCTCCCAACATGCAATGCTCTCTCATTTTAATGCTCACATCTGTTCTCTGCAGTTGTAGTATTAGCATCACCGTTATACAGATGAGGAAACAGACTAATAGGGAAATTACATGTTTTTCTATATCCAGATATTCTGCCCCTGGATCTTACGCTCTGAAATTCCTTGTTCATTTTCTGACTTGTAGAAGAGAACGTGGCTTTTGGATTTCAAAAGGTCCTGGGGGCAAATGGTGACTCTTCTACCCACCAACCAAACCTTTCAGTCTGGGGTGGAGCCTGTGGCTCAATGGATAGGGTATCGGCCCCATATACTGAGGGTTGCGGGTTCAAACCCAGCCCCGGCCAAATTGCAACAAGAAAATAGCCGGGCATTGTGGCTACTCAGGAGACTGAGGCAAGAGAATTGCCTAAGCCCAGGAGTTGGAGTTTACTGTGAGCTGTGATGCCACAGCACTCTACCAAAGGTGACAAAGTGTGACTCTGTCTCTACAAACAAAACAAAACAAAAAAAACAAAAACAACAAAACTTTCAGTCTGGCCAAGTATTTGAGCTCCCTCAAGCTCAGTTTCCTCATCTAGATACACATAATACTTGACTCTTGTCTTTTTCTGAGAATTAAAGAAGCTAATCTATTTAGTTCAGCTAATTAGTGTTTTATAAAAATACTAATCAGGATACCTAGAACAAAGAAGCTCCTCCAAATGGTAACTTTCCACTTGTCTTCCTGAATAAAACAAGAGTTGCCTTTCTCTTGCTACTGAATGAATATATGCAATATGTATGGGGTGGCCATAAAGTTCATGTGCAATTTAAAATAGTGTGCAATTTGAAATTGCACACAAACTTTGTGGCCACCCTGCAGTGTGTGTATGTGTGTGCGTGTGTATGTATCTGTATAAAAATACTCACATATGCATTAAGAAAATAAAAAGTGCCTAAAGTACAAAAATAAAATTTTAAGGCCAATGGTGACATGGAATGCCTTAGAGGAGATTCCAAGAGTCATCCAATCCTGTAGGGTGCTTTTTGCTCCCAGTCAACCAGTGCTCTATATGTCCTCTCTTGAGTTTGGCATGCTGGCCAGCCTTATCCTTATTTCTCAGGTCCCTTTTCCTTTCCCATCATGACTTTCCTGACTCTTTTCATAATAAGTAAAATGTAAAGAAAAATTGGCACAAAGGTGATAGATTTTTACTCAATGTGTATGGCTGTCAGGAACATACTGGTTTATTTCTAGGAAATATTAATGGTTTAATCGATAAGTCATCAGGACCTCTATCCATAAAAAGATAGTCTTCAAAATGGAAAATCAAGTCACTACGCTTTTCCAGGCTGGGCTAGAAAACAGAAATATAATAGATGCCACAAACTCAAACCATGTATGCAAATTCACAGTTTCTAAAAGCCACAGAAGAAATAGCAGGAGGAAAAATCATTTAATCATATTTTATGTAACACAATATAGCCAAAGTGTCATCATTTTAATATATAATCAATATAAACATTATTATTAAGATACTGGGATTTTTTGAC
>CAUYON010085897.1:0-10732 GCA_963573935.1 Arctocebus calabarensis | reverse complement strand
TGTTCCTTTTGGAAGGATGTTTGGAGAGTACTTTGAGATCTAAAAATAGACCTTCCATTTGACCCTACAATTCCCTTACTAGGTATATACCCAGAAGACCAAAAATCACACTACAACAAAGACATCTGTACCAAAATGTTTGTTGCAGCCCAGTTCATAATTGCTAAGTCATGGAAGAAGCCCAAGTACCCATTGATCCACGAATGGATTAATAAACTTTGGTACATGTACACCATGGAATATTATGCAGCCTTAAAGAAAGATGGAGACTTTACCTCTTTCGTGTTTACAGGGATGGAGCTGGAACATATTCTTCTTAGCAAAGCATCTCAAGAATGGAAGAAAAAATATCCAATGTACTCAGCCCTACTATGAAGCAAATTTAAAGGTTCCATATTAAGACTATAACCCAACTGTAGCATAAGAATATGGGAAGGGAGGGGTGGGGAAAGGTTGGGATTGAAGGAGGGTAATTGGTGGGGCCACACCTATGGTACATCTTAGAAGGGTACAGGCTGAACTTACTAAATGCAGAATACAAATGTCTTCATACAATAACTAAGAAAATGCCATGAATGCCATGAAGGCTATGTTAAACAGTTTGATGTAAACATTTGTATATTGTATATGAAACTTGCACATTGTATCCCTTGATTGCAGAACAGAATGTACGCAGCTATGATTTAATAAGAAAAAAAAGAGAGAGAGAGAGAGAGGCTTAGGGAGGCAATGAGAAAACACACCCAATTGACACCTGACTCCATAGAGGGTCAGATTATTTTAAAAGACAAATATATCCCTCAAGTGGCCCCAGACATTCAAAGAAAACTCCAGAAATTGTTTCTAGGTCCAGACCATAACCTGGCGTATCTTCTTAAAACCGCCACTATTGTCTTTTATAACCGAGACCTGGAGAGAAAGGAGGAAAAAGAGAGAAAGGAACAGAAAAGAATGACGCTCTAGTAATGGCACTCTGACAAATGAGCAACCTTCAGGGGCAGAAGGAAATCAGAAGAGTGAAAAACAAGTGCTTCCAATTTGGTCAGATTGACCACTTCAGAGAAGACTGCCCCCAGTAGTACCACTGGCTTGGCAAGCCACCTGGCCCCTGTCCAGAATGCAAGGGTGACTCCTGAAGGGTGACCTGTCCCCAGAGGGGAAGGCCTCCTGGGACAGTGACCCCATCAGAGCCCAAACTGGACTGAGAGTGCCTGGGGCAAATTGTCATGGCTCCAGCTTGTGTCATCACCCCTCAAGAGCCCCAGGTGTGCCTTATAGTGGAGCACCAGGACAGAAAATTTCTTTTGGACACTGGAGCAACCTTTTCTGTACTTCTCTCTAATCCTGGTCTTTTATCTCCCAAATCCATAACTATACAGGGGGTGTCTGGTCAGCCGGTTACCAAATTTTTCTCTCAGCCTCTAAGCTGCAACTGGGATGACTTGCTGTTCTCTCATGCCTCCCTAATCATCCCTGAAAGTCCTGCTCCCCATTTGGGAAGGGACATACTAACTAAAACAGGAACTTTTCCCTCCTGGAGATCTAGTCATCATCAAAACTCTTCCCTCTAATTCACCTTCCCTGACCTCAACTTGGGAAGTCCCCTTTCCTGTTATCTTGTCTTCTTCTACTGTTAAAGTTATAGGAGTCGATTCCTGCATACATCATTCACGAGTAAAGTCCTGGATCCTTCCATCTTCTACAAAGGCAGGCAATGAAGACAGCCAACCACAGACCACCTACACTTAAATGTCATCAAGCCACACGCAATAAAGATGGTTCCAGTCCATGAACCTCTGTATCACTCTCCCTCTGGAGAAACCCTAACTGTACCCTTCTATCATCGCCTGATTCAGCAGGAAGCAGTTAGATCAAGTCTTCAACCCTTTTCCCTAAGAGCAGTTAGAGTTTCTATTCGGAGAGGGAGAATTGACGCAGGACATTTGGCACCCTAGCCAGCTCAGTGGAGCTGGCGGACCTGCCGCCTCCTCCTTGGCGGTGTTGGTGCTACAGCAGATAGCTGAAGAGCCAGCAGGCTGGATGACAGGCAAGGAGGGGGACCTCCAACCTCCACCAGAGGCTGCAATAGCCAAAAGTTTGGACAATTGCCAGAGACACCTATGCCCTGATGTCTCCTTCACTTTACACATAGGACTAAATGTGGAACCCCCATTTCCTATGTCTAGGTCAATTTCTTGTGAATTTCCTAGGCCTCAATTCCATGAATGGACTGTATCCATTCATTGATACATTCATTCACCTTGCCCCCGGGCAGAAGGGACTGCATTCATTCGTTTCCTGGCCAAGGAACCCATACACCTATATATACCCTGAGACTAAAGGCCTAAAGGAGGAGACGGGGAAAGACCCGGAGAGAAATGGAGAGAGTTCTCTCTCCCCACTAGAATTCTCTCCCTCTACCAGGAGCTTTAGTGTTTTCTGTATTCTTTTCTGTAAATCAATTCTGTCTTACCACAGGGGGTTGGGGGGGGAAATAATGTAATGAAGAATAATAAAATACATGTATTTAATTTTAAAAAAGGGGGAAAAATAGAAAATCTTAAAAAAAACTAATTTGTTCTTATAATTGTGCTAAAATCAAGGCATCTATCTTCTACTTTGATGTATAAAACTTTACAGGTGGTATTTGCCAATAAATTAATGAGATTTAAGCAAAAAAAAAAAAGAAAATCATTTAAATTTTTAAATGCTTAGATTTGATTATATGTTTGAACTCCATTTCCCTTTTTATTCATTCAGTTTTAGAAATATATCTCCCGAACTTCTTCATACACAAATACATCCAAGTAAACCTTAACTCCATTTCCCTTTTTTTCATTCAGTTATGGAAACATATCTTCTGAGATTCTTCATACACAAATAGATCCAAGTCAACATGAAGGGGGAGAAATAAATCCTTTAATTTTAATTTTTTTTAATGTTACCTGATTGCTTTCAAAGATGATTTTATTTCCTAAACTCTGAGAATACTTGCACAAAATGACTGGCCCTGACTGTTGGACTAATATCATCTCTATTATATAATTCTTTCTTGTGCTTTCCTAGAGTGTGGAAATACAGAGAAAAACTCTCCCTATCATCTTGTGCTCCATGCCCATGGCTTACAAAAGTACCCTCAGCACTTTCTCATGCTTTTGACCCAGCATGGGCAAGAGCTCAGAGTGACTGTTCACTGTGCAATCAAACCTTAGTTGAGATTATTTAAGAACAAAATAAAAGCTGGCCAAAGTCTGTACCTATTTCTCCTGATTCTCAGCCCCTGGGGCTCAGATTTTACATCAAGACACAGATGTTATGAAGGTCAGTGGAAACATTTGATAGGGCAGGATCTAATGAGCACTGTTAGAGGTTCCTAATGTCTGGGAGATAAAGCTTTGTATCTGATTTGTTTAAATGGAAGAAATAACCAGTATGAAAAAAATAACTTAGAAACACTAGTTCCCTTTTGCTCTTTTCAGAAGTATGTTTAATCTATAAATTACTGTTCAAGTTCCCTCTTTCAACCAGCTTTTACTTCCAAGTCCTAACTTACTAGCATGTTAAGAAAGTTATTACAGAGTAGATAAGGATCACAAACATAGAAAAATTGGAAACCAGGAAAAATGTATGATAGTGGCTGCAAAAAGGGAAAATGTACATGATGGAAAATATGGCAGCTTTGCAGATGCTGGCATAGATGTGGAGAGAGGGAATGCTTTTACGCTATTGGTGGGATTGTAAACTAATACAGTCTGTTTGGAAAGAAGTATAGAGAATTCTCAAAGAACTCAAATAAGACCTCCCATTTGACCCCACAATCCCACCACTAAGTATCTACCCAGAAGATAAAAGTCCTTTTATCATAAGAACATTTGCACTAGATTGTTCATCACAGCTCAATTTACAATTACCACCATGTGGAAACAACCTAAATGCCCACCAACCCAGGAATGGATTAATAAACTGTGGTATATGTACACCATGGAATACTATTCAGTCATAAAAAGATGGTGATTTTACATCTTTGGATGGAGTTGAGACACATTCTTCTTTGTAAATTATCACAAGAAAAGAAAAGCAAATATCCAATATACTCAATACTAATATGAAGCCAGTAGATGATCTAATTCATGCCCACATAGGAGTAAAATTCAATTCAATTTAAGTTGGAGGAATGAGGTCCAAGGGAGGGGAGACAGGAGGAGGGGAGATTGGTGTGCCCCCACTTTATAGGCACGATGTAGGGGTGTATGGAACACCTTTTGGGTGTGGGACACAAATACAAAATTGACTTTGCCTAACTAATTCCAAAGTTGTGACTGGGTTGTTTGTATCTTACATTAACCTAAAAAAATTTTTTAAATGAGGCTACCAGGTGGCGTCTGTGGCTCAAAGGAGTAGTCACTGGCCCCATATGCTGGAGGTGGTGGGTTCAAACCCAGCCCGGCCAAAAAAAAAATGAGGCTACCAACTACTACTTGGCTACCAATTCAAGACTGCCCCATCCCCTCCCATTTGACCAAAGTCATTGGCCTATTACATTCCTGATCTCCTATGCATGTCAGTCTCCTCCCTTTTTTTCCACCAGCTACCCACTGCAGTTACCAAAATATACACAGCCTCTTGTAAAACATTGTGCTTAGAATTGGTGCTTGGTAAATTCTTATTCTCTAAGTGAAGGGAATTAAATAAGCCAAATAGAATTATACCTATCTATGAAGTTATGTAAATATATTAAAATGAGTATATTGAAAAGAAACAGTTTTCAAATGACACTGAATAGCCTAAACATAGATTTACATTTGTCATAGTTTTCAAAGTTGACAATATGTGAGGAGTCTTTTCCTAGTCCTGTACAATAACTACATATTTGAAGGATCAACATAGATTTGATGCTTTGCATTAATAGTATCCACTAGATATATACACCTTTCATAGATCATACTAAAATCCTGAGACTAAATTTGAATTACCTGTGAACCAATTTCTGAACTTAAGAAATATTTATGTTTCTACACTGGCAGCTTTGAAGTCTTGAGAAGATCAAAGAGACTGTTCGGCTGTGAAAACCGTCTTAAGAGCTTTCTAAAACTACACATCATACACATTTCATACATAAGAAGAGATTTAAGAGAATTTAGGCCATGGTGGTATAAATGTCAGACTCATTTGCTTATAATATAAATAATGCAAATGTTCTTCTATAACAGTCATGATCAAATTCTGCTTTTGATGAAATACAGAAGCAGATGGCCCATTCAGGATGATTAAAGCTAAGTAAAGTATTTTAATATGACTAATTTAGGGGGGGAAAAGAAGGAAGGGGAAAGGTAGACAGTTGAAAGGAAGGACAGAGACAAAGAGGGTTCTATTTAAATAGCATTTGCAATTAAAACAGCTGATGATGATCTGGCCCAACTGCTTTATTTTTTCAAGTGGGAAAACTGAGGCCATGGTTTGGGAGTAGCTCACCACTTTTTAATGATTCTGTTTGCTATTAGGAAACAACATGTCTCATTAATTATACACTATAACGTCCACTAAAATCAACCTGGCATCTACTAGATTTGAAGAGAGAGGAGATTCCTTCAATCCCACTAGAATTCTAGTTAAAATATTTCCGTTCTTGTAAAAAAGAAACTGGTACACAGTTATATGTCACTTAATGACGGGGATATATTCTAGAAATGTGTTATTATTGGGTGACTAGCACAGAATTTACTTACACAAAACTAGAAAGTACAGGGAGGAAAAGATGCCGCTAAGCTACATAGTATAACCCGTTGCTCCCAGGACAAAAATCTATACAGCGTATTACTGCACTGAATTTTGTAGACAGTTTTAACACAAGGGAAAGTGTCTGTGTATCTGAACATATACAGAAAAGGTAAAATAAAACTATAGCATAAAAAATTAAAAGCTGATGCACCTGTATAGGGTACTTACCATGAACAGAGCTTGCAGGACAGGAAGTTTCTCTGGGTGAGTCAGTGAGTGAGTGGTTAGTGAATGTCAAGGCCTACAGCATCACCAAACAAGGCTGGGCATTACTATACAAGGTTGGACAATTAAGTTGGCAAACTCATCCTAGAAAAAGTGCTACATACCTCATTACTAAATACCGCTATAGTACCTTTGAAGTACTCCCCTGGGCCATCTGGTGACTGTACTGATATTCAGCAATGAGATATGTAGGACTTTTTCTAGGAAGAGTTTGTAAACTTAATTGTCCAACCATGAACATTACTGTAGATGTCATAAATACTGTACAATTAAGCTACACTAAATGTATTTGTAAAAATTTCTTCCTTCAATAATAAATTAACCTTAGTTTACTGTGATGTTTTTGCTGTACAGGCTTTTCAATTTTTTTTTTTTTTATTATTTTGGTCCCTTTTGGAACAACACTTATATCAAGCCCAAGGGAGAATAATGTAATCCAGAAGTGTGGTAAGCATGAGATGTATGAGGCTTCTGCTCACAGAACATGGCATTACTGTTTAATAGTAAACATTTTTTTTTTTTGAGACAGAGCCTCAAGCTGTCACCCTGGATAGAGTGCCGTGGCATTGCAGCTCACAGCAACCTCCAATTCCTGGGCTCAAGCAAGTCTCCTGCCTCCTCCTCCCAAGTAGCTGGGACTACAGGCGCCCGCCACAACGCCCGGCCATTTTTTGGTTGCAGCCGTCATTGTTGTTTGGCAGGCCCGGGGGCTGGATTCGAACCTGCCAGCTCAGGTGTACGTGGCTGGCGCCGTAGCTCGTTGAGCCACAGGCGCCGAGCCTAATAGTAAACTTTTTATAAGTAGAAGGAGTACACTCCAAAACAATAAAAAGTATATTTTAGTAAATACAAAGCCATTAGTCATTCATCAACATCATCAAATATTACATAGTGTACATAATTGTCTTGCTTTATATTTTTATACAACTGACAGCATAGTGGGTCTGTTAGTACCAGCATCACCACAAATACGTGAGTAATACATTGGGTTGTAAATGCAACAGCAATATTTTAGCATCATTATAACCTTATGGGACCACTGCCTTATAGGCTGTCTATCAATGAATGAAATGTTATTATGTGATGCATGACTATATTTAATAAACAAGAGGAAATAATGAGCTAGAATCAATCTCTAAATCTCAAAGCAATGGAAAAGTGCAACGTGGTGTATTAACTCAAATATGTTGAATTTGTATCCTTCCTTAGACTTGAGTTCAAGGAGGGAGGATAAAATAATGGAAAGTAAATAGACTTTGGAGTTAAAAATAACAATAATAATAACTGAATTTGAATTTCATATCTAATCACTAATAATTATGTGTTATGAGGCAAGAAATCTAACTATCCTGTCCTTGGCTTCTGTCACACTTAAAATGTGTCTAATAATCCCAATGTTATGCAGTTGTAGTAAAATTTGTAAGAGATAAAACACTTGTAGACTTAGTACAAAGTCTGGCACATAAAAGTTCTCAGTCAATTTTACATGCTATTATTACTTATTATTAGCATCATTTTTTGGTTTTATTGTTAATCACAAAATAATTGATTTACATTCAAAAAAGCACCTAGTTCCTGGCATGAGCTTCATCCTTGTGGGAGATTTTTAAGGCTTGATTGTTTTCCACTATTCAAACTAACAAATAATTAATTTAAATATTAAAATATTAATATTTTCATTAAAATGGAAACTAGCCATATAGAGAGGACACAACTATACTTGAGAGATAAAATTAACCAGCCATGCTTGATAGTGGTTACGAAAGTAGTTGAAAAATAGTAATAATGGCAAATATTGATTGAATACTTACCATGTGTGAAGCAGTTTTCTCGCCATATCTTACTAATACATTATCAACCCTATGAATTAGGCACTACCACTACCTCCATTTTATAGATGAGATAAACTGAGGCACAGAAAGATTTAGCACTTTGTTCAAGGATACAGAAAAAGCAAATTAGGAAGCAGGAATTGAATATAGATCTTTCCTGAACCTATATACAATTCTGCCTTTCTAGTATTATTTCCAATAAGACAAGATACCATAATAAAAGATGTCTACCTATATTGTTAGGACATGCACTATTACATATTATAACAGAAATCAGAGAAACTCAAAATCGTGATGATCTTTCAAAGATGTTTTGTTTCTCAGTTGTGTAAAAGTCTAGGTAGGTGGTCCAGGGCTGACATGGGGATCTTGCCATCCTCGGGAACGCAAGCCCTTTCTCTCTTATTGCCATGCCTCTCTTTATATACCTTTCCCTAACTTCTACCATTATGCAAAAATTTCTGCTGGTAGGAAAGAAGGAGAAGAATTAGTTAAGCACTTTATTTTTAAATATTTGATCTATAATTTTCCCACTCTTCTCCTGTTCACTGGCCAAACCCTGATTCCACAGCACAACTAGCTGAGGAGACGCTAAAAATACATTTTTTGCTACAGATGGCATGCACTCAGTTAATATTATATTAAAATGAGGGAGGGGAGAAACCACCAATCTATTCCACAGCATCCTACGTCTGTTTCTGTCTAACTTAATCTAGAAATCAAACTTCAGAATATTCTCTGCTTTGCACATTGTTATAAAAACCCAGACACATTCTATCCTCTGCATTTATTTAGCCTGCTGCAATTGAGTATGCATTAATGCTAAGATATTTTCCTGCTAAAGATCTGTTACAGCATCCATAATTACAGCTCATTTAATATTATTCATAATTTCAGGTGAGTCTTACCTTTACCTAATGTGAGATATGCTTTTATTTCACACCAAGGAAGTTTTCTTTCTAGGCCTGAGTTCATCCCTCCTAACCCCTTGAGCTAGGACAATCTTTCTGTGTCCTTTACCAGTTATTTGGTATTTAGGGCTTATTAGACTTGTATAATAACAGTATTTACATCAGCAGAGTTCCTGAGAACAAGGACTTTAAACAAGCCTCATGAAAGTCCAGTTATCTATTGTAGGAGCAAGGGATCTGCTTCACTTTTGATAATTGTCTTTCGTTCTCCACTGGCGAAGAAATACTTGACTAGTAATGAAGATTGTCTGGGGAAAAAATAAATGTAGAGGAAACTGCTAGTTTTTGCTGAACTGTGGGAAATGAAGGTAGCAATGTAAAAAATTAAACCACACTGGAGAAGCATCTATCGAGTGAACTGTGACTTAGTAAACAAGTTCCTTGTTATTTTTTTAAATGGGATTATCTCCTTCCACAAAAAGTTCAAACAAAACAAAACTAAAATGAGTGAACACACAAAAACACTTTGAAACCCTATTCTGCTCTGCCTACATTGTGTGTGGTTTTTTCTTCTCTTAGGCGGTGTTTTCAGCACAACTTCATAAAATCATAGTCTAATCTCCTCTTAACTTTAGACTTTAAAGTGGTCCTTGCTATCTGGTGTTCTTTAAGCTTTGGAAACTTAGAGAATAGCCCTACATCAATAGAATCAATTGTGTTACCTATGGGGGACTTCATGGGTCAAAATGCTGTGGCTGCGCAAGTAGCAAAATTTATTTAGAGAGTAACTCCATTTTATTTTTTCCCACAAGAGAGTAAAAAATGACCCAACAGTTCACCTCAATAAATACCTGAAAAGCAAATGGGAAAACAGACAAACATCAGAACCTACTTTGGAACAAAGTCTGAGATTCTCTGGGCCTATTGTACACAAGGTTTCAAATTATGCTATTCAAAAGCAGAAGGAAATGTTCTGCAACAATGCCTAATGGCAGTGCCCTCAGAAGCTGAGTCAGAAGTGACACACATACTTAGCCTTCAAGCAGTGACGTGGGCACGTCCCCAATGAAGGATCTGTTGCCCCAACTAACAAGACCTAGCCTTTCAGTTGAGGAATGAAGCTTTTGGCACTTATAACACTGACTCTGATAAGGATGGCTAATTGCAATGGTTTCAACATGTGGAACTGTGTCTTTTTAGTGCACTGTGGATTTTCAGAGGGACTCAAAATACTACTTCAAATGACATCTCTTCCTCAAATGGCAATGATTCTTTAGGACAGATGGATAGACCCGGGTGGAACAGCTCCTTAGATAAGTGAAGATGCAAATTATTTTTACTGGAAGCTAAGAGCAACCTAACACTGATTTGTCAACTGAGGCTGAGATACTACTTCATTGAGCAGAGGGGACAGTATCCATTTAATAACATTGCAAACTAAATTACCCGGACAATGAGATGTGTTAGCTAATTGAACTTTTGGTCACTTGAAAATCCTTTATATATTTTTTAAAAATAATTGTATTAAATCATAATTGTGTACATTGGTGCAATCATAGGGCAGAATGTGATTCATATACAATCAAAAATATTTTGATCATACTGTTAGAGATAGCCTTCATGGCATTTTCTTGATTGCTATACAAAGACATTGATACTCTACCTTTAATAAGTTTCACCTGTACCCTGCTAAGATGCAGCGTAGGTGCGATCCCACCAATTGCCCTCCCTCCACCCATCCTCTCCCCTCCCCTCCCCTACCTTTCCCTTTTCCCTGTATTCTTGTGCTATAATTGAGTTTTAGCCTTCATTTGAAAGCTATAAATTAGCTTCATATTAGGGCTGAGTACATTGGATACTTTTTCTTCCATTCTTGAGATACTTTGCTAAGAAGAATATGTTCCAGCTCCATCCATGTAAACGTGCAAGAGGTAAAGTCTCCATCTTTCTTTAAGGCTGCATAGTAGTCCATGGTATACATGTACC
>CAUYON010085896.1:0-17368 GCA_963573935.1 Arctocebus calabarensis | reverse complement strand
CCCTAGTAGCTGGGACTACAGGCGCCCGCCACAGCGCCCGGCTATTTTTTTGTTTTGCAGTTCGGCCGAGGCTGGGCTTGAACCCGCCACCTTCGGTATATGGGGCCGGCGCTCTGCTCGCTGAGCCACAGGAGCCGCCCTATTCTTCTAAAATCTTAAGACACTGACTCAGCCTCTCCCCCTTGAAAATCCTCTGTTTTTACTGATTTCTCTTGTCTAATTTAACATGTAATTTTCTTATTTCAACATTTATAAAGTGTTGTATATGTGATCTTCTAAGGATTAGAAGAATGATTTTTATAAAATTTAAGGGTGCTCATGAAATCTGAAACTGCAAGTAACACCCCAGTGTATTAACTTATGTTTAAGTCCCTCAGTACATTCTATATTTTTCTTCTAAATCAGGGAATTCTATTTAGAACCAAGAAGTTTTTGGTTTGATGATTGTTTACTTTAGTTTTTGTCATAGGCATAGTTCATGCTTTCAGTGATAAGAGATATGATGGGAAGCACCGCATACCCCTGTAGTATTTTTTATACCATAATCATAAGTGCCAGGAATGTCATATAACTTGAGCTTAAAATAAAAGCTTTTTTAGGCTGGATCCTAAATGTTCTGGTAAATATCAGAGTTCCTTTGCTTATGACTGATAAATGAAATGAGAAAAACTAGCATTAAAATGATATGTTTGATACTGCTCAGCAAAGTTTAGACAAAATCTAAGGCTCAGTAATTGAACCATTGCTATATACGTCAATGATTTTTATTTATTTAAATTGCCAGTTAACATTTGTATTTAGTTTGTAAAATTCAATGTTTAAACATATATTTGTCTAATCCCTAATCCTAGCTAATTAACAGAAGCTTTACTCACATACTCACAACCTTTTTGATGAAGATCACCTAACACTGACTATTGTAGCATATTTTGAAAATTTGTACACCATCATTAATTATAGTCATCATGCAGTACAATAAATATCTGAAATTTATTGTTTCTATCTAACTTAAATCAAGGATTCTTTGGAAAACATGTCCTCAAGCACCTTCTTTCCTAAAATTCTCCTTGTGCCTGCATTATTCTCTCTACTTGATTAAGAGACAATTGTTTGGATTCCACAGATTAAAAGGTATATGTTTTATTTTAATTAAAATGTTTTCCAAGTTCTCCTATGCTCTTTGAAAAGATAGGATTTTTCTTTTTGTGGATGAATATTATTTGTGTACAAATATACCATTTTTTATTCATTTTTCAGTTATAGACATGGATGTTGATACTATTTCTTGGCTATTGTGAATAGCACCATAATAAACATGGAAGTCAAGATTTATCTTAAACACACTGATTTTCAGAGAGGAAGAGGTAAGATGGCCTCCTGGAGCCAGCTTTCAACAGAAGCTCCTGCCCAGAAGGAGAGATAGAGATCAGAATGATCTCAATAAAGCTGAATATAAGGATCTGAGCAGAGACAGAAGCTTGATGAGAGCATGTCATCCAAGCTGAGGCAAGCTGCAACTCCAGGGAAACAAACTTCAGGTACAAAACCAATCTCAAAGAGAATGGCAGTCTATCCCCTTTGACAAAGAGAATGGCTCACTGTGTGCTCTCTACAAGCAAACTGTGAATAGAAGACCTATTAATTCACTCCGTGGGAGAGAGCTGCTGAATGCTGGGGATACTTCTCCAGATAGATCCCTCTGTGAGACTGGACATTCTCTTTCCTGAAATAAACAAATCCCTTCCCCTCTGAATTCCCAGTCTACTGTTCTGCCCTCACCTGCCAGTCTGGAGGCCTACCCACTACAGAGAGTGGAGGGTTTGTTGGTTCCTTGTGAATGGGTGATGCAGTATCTGTGACTCAAGTGGAAGTGGGGAGATGTGGGGGGAGGGGGACTGTCCCAGAGCCATGAAAATATATGGTGGGGGTCCAGTGATGGCAGTAGCACTGGTGTAGTGCCCAAGTTGGAAGCAGCGGCTTGGCAACTGCTGCTGGGGTCCATGGGGCAGCTGTAGTGGCATCTGCCCACCAGGGTCAAATTTTGGAGACACACCACCTTGATTCTCTGGTGCCACTAAAGGGAGGGGGAACTTGCCCTGCAGGGTTAACAGAGGAGGAGTGTGGCTAACGCACATGCACAGACTCATGCTGTGTAACTGCCAGGCTTGGTACAGACGCTGCTGGAACACTCCCTAAGTTCCACTGAGCACCAGAGGAAGCCAGGCTTCAGGTACTTATGCCTGCTGGTCACAGATGGCAGTGTCCCAGCCAAGGAGACACTGATTCCCCTTTGACTCTGGCAGGCACATATCCCTGTCTCCTTTGGTCATTGAAGGAACCTGGGCCACAGCACTGTGTGGTTACCACTGGCAGGCATGGCTGTGGTATAGAGGGTAAGGAGGTGTCAACTCCCTGGACTAAATCTTTTGCTGATCAGGCCTTCCTCACACCATTGAGCACTGGAGGGAGCCAGACTTGAACTTCAAGTGGATCTCTGCTGTCTGATTACTGGAGACCTTTTGAACTCTCCCAATTAGACAGTGATTATGCTGCTGGGGACTATTCCTTTGCAAATCTTGACCTGGTCTGGCCACCTGGGGAACATTCAAGGTTGAGTCCTGGTTGTGTTGTAGGGGAACAACCTCTTCCAGGTGTCACTTGTGGGGCATGAGGTGTCTTAGTTGCTTGTGTCTCTCCTCAGATGAGATTTCAACCCAGATGCCTCAAGTCACTAGGACTGCGTAGAGACTGGCTGAATATACAACAGAGCCACCTAGCACCTCACACCAATGAGTCTTCAGAGTCTCTGGCAGCTGGACTGAAAGGGACCTTTGTAAAAGTATCATAGGAAAGCCACCGTCACCAGTCCCAGTTCTTTGGTAAAGGGCTCGTTAACTACTACTCTTGGAGCCTTCTGACCAATTACACCCTACCAGCTTTACAACCCAAATAGTGAAAAAAAATCGTGGGGTGGAAACAGCAGAAAAATTCTGGCAACATGAATAATCAGAGTAGATCAATTCCCCCAAGGAAAGATAAACGATATACACAGAAGATGCCATTCATGAACAAATGGTTGAAATGTGAGAAATAGAATTCAGAATATGGATGTCTAATAAAATTAATAGAATGGAGGAAAAGATGGAAATTGAAATCTAGATTTGTGCAAATATTGTCTGTAGTAATCAATGAATTCAAATATAAAATCTCCAAGGCTATGGAACAATGAGAAAAGAGATAGCAGAGCTCAAGCAAATGAAAAAGCTATTTGAGGAGCTCCACAATACTGTATAATCCCTGAGTAATAGAACTAAGCAGGCAGAAGGAAGGATCTCTGAAGTTGCAAACAAAGCTTGTGAATGCTCCCAAATGCTGAAAGAGGCAGAGAGGTGAAGAGCAAAACTGATCATGCCCTGAGAGAGCTATGGGACCACTTCAAAAGATCAAACATCCGTCTTACTGGAAGTCCTGAAGGAGGAGAGGATGGTCCTAAAGGTACAGATGCTCTACCCCAAGATTTTGTAGAGGAGAATGTCCCAAGCATGGCAAGAGATGCAAAAATTCAGATAGTACACAGTTTCAGAACCACATCAGGATTCAATCCAAATACAGCATCTCCTTGACATATTGTAATTAACTTTGCCTAAGGAGAAAAAGAGAAAATTCTACAAGCAACTAGATGTAAGAAAAGCATTAACTACAAGAGGAAGAATATTAGAATGTCAAAGATCTCTCAGCAAAAACTTTTAAAAAAAGAAGATGGTCATTGACCTTCAATCTCATAAAACAAAACAATGTTCATCCCAGGATCCTCAATCCATCTAAACTGGGTTTCATTTGTGATGGAGAAATCAAGTACATAACTAACTTATGCATGTTGAAGCAGTTGAAGCAATTTACCATGTTGAAGCAGTTGAAGCAACTTGCCTTAACTAAACTAGCTCAGCAGGAAACACACAGCCCGTTTTACATAATGATCAGCTCCGTTGTCTACCACAAAACTGAAATCACTCACAAAGCCTTGAACAAAACCTAATATCCACAATGGTGATAGGATAAAAATTTTCCAGTGGACATTTGAAAAACATGACAACCAAAACACTACCATACTTATCAATTCTGTTGATTTTAGGAACGACTTAATTGTCTTCTGAAGAGGCACAGATAGGCTGACTGGATACAAAAATTCAGGCCAGATACCTGTTGCACACAACAGTCTCATCTTAAAGGGTAAAAGACTAAGGGTGAAGAGATATATATTTATAATACAGGCAAATGGAAATCAGGAAAAAGCAGGGGTTGCTTTTATTTATTTATTTTATTTTATTTTTTATTTTTTGACAGTCTCACTTTGTTGCTCTTGGTAGAATGCTGTAGGGTCACAGCTTACAGCAACCTCCAGCTCTTGCGCTTATGCAATTCTCTTGCCTCAGCCTCCTGAGTAGCTGGGACTACCAGCACCCACCACAACTCCTAGCTATTTTTTGTTGTAGTTTTGCCTGGGGCCAGGTTTGAAACTACCTCCCTCAGTATATAGTGCTGGCACCCTACTCACCGAGCAACAGGCACTGCCCTGGGTTGCATTTTTATGTGCAAATAAATTTGGTTTCAAACCAACATAGATAAGGAAAGATAATGATGGACGCTACGTATTTGTCAAAGGAAAAATTCAACATGAAGAGATTTCAATAATTAACATTTATCTACCCTTCTAAAATGCTCCTCAATTTATAACGTGAACCCTACAAGTTATGAACAATTTGATGTCTACCTGCAGCTGTCACCAAGTGTGAACTGGTCCAGGAGCAGTAGGACCAGCCTACTAGGTGGTCTTCCAGGCAGGGAAGCTGTTTGGGAAGTCCAGAAGAAAGAAGACTGAGAGGGACTCCTGGCCTCAGTAACCTGAGATGTGGAGCTCCTGGAGCTCCGCCCCTTGTCTCTTAAAGAGCAACAAGGACCCAAACTTCGGGAGTGGGGCTGGCGCTGAAGCCTTGGCCCACCAGCCCCTGCTGTTTTCCCCAGGACTAAATACACATTTGGTAAAACTAGGAGCTAGGCTGGCACAGATAGGGTCTCCCTGAGACCCTCACAGCTGAGGACTGGGTCCACCTTGAGAGCCCTAAGAATCAGTGGTGCTGCTGTGTCAGCACTCTGTGGTGTGCAAGCTCTGTGTTGGGGACAGTGAGTGCCCCATCTTCTAGCCTGGCCAGGCCCATGCCCTCCAGTCTTGACCCTGCAATCCTGGCCCATCCTGACCCATATCTTCTTCCCTAGGACGTTATTTAAAGTAAGTTTGTCCTCAGCTGTTCCTGCCCCCTGTCCTCTCTGGCACAGCTTGGCCCACTGTGCAGTCCGCCCGCTCCCTATTGTAACTAGCTGGGAAATTGGTGGGGAAGAGTATGGAATGAGGAACAAAGGGGGCCCAGACCCTGCCCTCCTCACAGCAGGGGCTCTGTATGTATTCGTTGGTGTTCTCTGACTGCAGCTGCTATCCTGCCCCTGATCTGGGGAGATGTCTATGTGCATGTGTGTGTGCAGCTGTGCAATGTACATTGTGTCTCAGCCTCCTTTTAAAAAATTTTCTTTACAGAGAGATGCATCAGGGGCAGGAGTGCAGGATGTTGCGTGAAAGTTCTCTTGGGTGATTGGTGATGCAGAGTGTAAAACCTGCGCTTGAAATAGTATAAAATAGGGCTACGAACTGTCGTTGTGGCGAGTAGCAAAAAGCTTTATTTTTCCCAATTTACATAGCCAGGTCTGCGTGTACACATCATCATTAATCACATGAATGCATTATAAAAATTACTTCTCTTACTAGCGTCTAAACTAGTAGTGTCTGATTAACTGATATGCTTTCTTCTTTATTTTTTACCTTACTCAAAATAGCTATTAAGGAACAACATGAAAAGAACATCATGTGTCACTTGCTTACCCACATCTTGATATAATCACTGACCACAGTGGAGGAGGAAGGCTGCTTGAATGCCTGATCTCTGTGCTTCTGACCTCCTGGAGGCAGCTAACTTTTATCTTAAAGAACACAGCCCAGAGATTCCTAAGACTTACTGTTGACCTGCCTGCAGGCCCAGCCTCCCAGCCAGTCTTTGGTCATGGAACTTTTACCTCCTGTGTGCCAAGGCTCACAGGATTTTATGGAGTTCATTCTTGGTCTTTCTAGGGTATGTAAAATAAGACTTTTTAACTTCTCACTCTCAGTCTGGCAGAGCCAAAGACATATAGGCTTTTCACCTATAGCAGAAGTAGCAGAGGGTGAAAACCCCACTCTCAGCATCATGATGTTGGGGGTGGCAGCAAAAGGGATGCAGAGGATCTGGTCCCAGACCTCAACCCAGGCACCTCTGTGGTCTCACCACAGGAAGGTGTATAGTGAATTAGTTGAAAATGTTTTCTCTTTTAAGAAAAATGCAAAAATCAGCAAAGGTTCAAGGCTATTCAATATAAAATGTGAACTTGTAAAAAATGGTAAAAAAAAAAAAGTATGAAATGTATATTGTGTCTTTGCTTCCATTTTAAATTCCAATGCATTATTTTATGAAATGTAGCGACTTTGGATTTATGTATATATACATATATATAGACCACACACACACTTTGGATTTAAATATATATGGATTTACACACATACACACACACACACACACACACACTTATGGATTTATGTATATATATATATATATATATATACACATATATATAGACCACACACACACACATGCAAAGTAAGCTTGCAAATTAAAACTTCTAGTACCCAATTTAGAGTGAGTTAAACGAAGACCAAAAATAAATGTAGTAATATATGCTAAAAAGAAAAATACTTACAATGCTTTTAAGGAGAAAAACACAACCTAGTAATCTATTTGAATTAACTTGTAGTTGTTGGAAATATAACAATTTTCAGTTTATGTATCCATCGAATCTAGCCAGTGTATCTTGTATTCACCTTTCTGCAATTTTTTCCCTCATTGATCATGTTCATATTATTTCAGTTTCTTCCCTGTATTCTTCACTTTTCCTCTTTCAGATATTAGTACCGTTTATCCAAGAATAGATTTATGCAGGTGTTTCATAGGGGGCAAAATTGGGTATGAGGTTTTTTTGAGGAAGGATTCTATCACATAAAGAAAATTTACTGTTTGAAAGGACCATGTTTTCCTATTTTTATTATTGAGGTTTTTTATCCCTTTTAAAATGTTCTAGATGTTTTCACTGCCTCTACTATATTTTGGAAACCAAATCACAGGACTGATCAGCACAAGGAAACTGAAGTATGGATAACTATTTTCTGCCAGTGAGGCTAACAATGATTTTCTAAAAATATACTTGAATGACAAATATTTGATATATTTAATACTTTCTTATGGATTCTTGAAAAAAAATGAAGAACCCAGGAAGTTTATATTACTATATAATGAAGTTTGCAACCATGGTTTTAGGTTTATCTATCTTCATTTGGAAGAGAAAAATAAGTTTTTGGTATGTTTTGTTATTTCTCCCTCACTTTGATCTTAGAAGTCTTAGACAATGCTGTGATAGGACATTTTCATTGGTTTTCTAGCCTACCATAGTGAAGGATAGATGGTAAGCTTCTGGGAGTTCAATTCTCTAAGATAGTTCATAAATAAGGTATTTAGGCAAATTTCATACAACAAAGAGGGTAGACATGAGAACTCTTGCAGTTTTTCTTTTTCTTTATTTTTTATTTATTTATTTTTTTGAGACAGAGCCTCAAGCTGTCACCCTGGGTAGAGTGTTGTGGCATTACAGCTCAAAGCAAACTCCAATTCCTGGGCTCAAGTGAGTCTCCTGCCTCTGTCTCCCAAGTAGCTGGGACTATAGGCGCCCACCACAACGCCTGGCTATTTTTGTTTGGGTTGCAGCCATCATTGTTGGTTGGTGGGCCCAGGCTGGATTTGAACCCACCAGTTCAGGTTTACATGGCTGGTGCCTTAGCCCGCTGAGCCACAGGTGCCGAGCCATGGAATTTTTTTTGATGTGACATAACAAGGTGGGGCTCCCTAGGCCTCTCCCATTCTTCATTGGGTCTAGTGTGGGAACTATGTTCAGGGAAGATTCTCAGTGAGGTGGGGGAATGAGCAGGCAGGGGCCCTCCAGCAGCTGAGGGCCTCTCTCTTCCTCTTGAGCTGTATCTGGGGCTGGTGGTTCAAAGGTTCTTACTCCTTGAAGGCCATGTGGGCCATAAGGCCCACCACCCTTGTTGCTGTAACCAAATACATTGTCACACCAGGCACTGAGTTTGACGAACTGATTGTTGAGGGCAATGCCAGCCCCAGCATCAAGGTAAAAGAATCGGTGTCACTTTTGCCATCAGAGAAGATGATCTAGTTCTCGGTGTAGCCCAGGATGCCCTTGAGAGGGCCCTCTGATGCCTGCTTCACCACCTTCTTGACATCACACTTGGCAGCCTTCTCCAGGTGGCAGGTGAGATCCACGACTGACACATAGACAGTGGGGTCATGGAAGACTGGCAGTGAGCTTCAAATTCAGCTCATAGATGACCTTGCCCACAGGTTTTCCTGCACCATGTGAGGCAGGGATGATTTTATGGAGAGCCCCAAGACCATCATGACACAACTTCCCAGAGGTGCAATCCACAGTCTTCTGGGTGGCAGTGATGGCATGGACTATGGTCGTGATCATCCCTCCATGATGTCAAGGTTTTCATGAATGACTTTGGCCACTGGGGCTAAGCAGCTGGTGGTGTGGGAGGTATTGCTGACAGTACTGAGTCTGTTTTCATAATTGTCATGGTTCACACTGCTCACAAACATGGGGGCATCAGCAGAAGGAACACAGATGATGACCCTTTTGACACTTCCCTGTAGGGGAGCCCCAGCCTTCTCTATAGTGCTGAAGATTGCAGTGGACTCCACAATATAGTCAAATCCTGCCTTGCCTCATTTCATTTTGGTGGGATCTCACTCCCAAAATCGTTAGGGGAGGTCTGTTGCAGGAACGGAGATGCGAGGGACAGTAGCTCTGCCTCAGGTGCAGAACTCACACCTGTAATTATTAGGGTATGCAAGAAACAGACTACACACTCTTTAGATGGCATATAGCAAATCATCTTTATTCTGGGCCACCTTATATACACTGGTGGTCACGTACACACTTAATCTTATGATCTATAGCCTTCTACCATTACCTAACTTCTTCTGACTAAAATTAACTTGGGGAAAAACATTCAGTCTACAAATCAACACATTACTTTCTGTTTTTACATTCTTCTTAGACATGCGTCAGCTTTTGATCAAAATAAAGATCATAAAGAGATGCAGGGAATTGGGGAATGAAGCCCCTCCAAACACACATAGTTAACCCAAAATGGATTTATGACTTTGTTTTTCTACAGAGCAGAATTCTATAGACTTCAGGACATTATGTGAAAAACATAAGTCACCCTCTGATCCCTATCACCAGGTGTGGGGTTGTCAGCCCCTAACCACATGGGCTTAACTGAAGCATAGTTTCAGAGTCACAATTTTTATGGACTTTTACCCCTGGACAAACAGCCTCTGAGTGTACGCTTCAGGGGAAGCCCAAGCCCTCTTGCTTCTGTATTAGCAGAAATCATTTTAATCCATTAAAGGCTTGCCTTTGTGTGGCTTATATACGGTGGTCTTCTAACCCTACAAAGTTCCATTGATGCCAAAATTCCTGTTGTCAGCCTGACTGTGCTGTACAATTTGCCATGGGTGGGATCATACTGGAACATGTAGATGATGTGGTTGAGGTCAATGAAGGGCTCATTGATGGCAACAATATCCACCTTGTCAGAGTTAAAAGCAGCCCTGGTGACCAGTCACCCAATATGGAGAAAGCCATTTATTCTGACCTTCATTTCCACCATGGGGCTTTGGGTATGTGGCTGGTGCTGCACTAGAAGTGGCTGTCTGATGATCCGGAGGACCAGAGAGCCTGCAGTTTTTATTTTAACATGAAGAAAAGTAACAATAGATAGAATCCTGATATAAATACTAATAATTCCTTGTCCACAGGAATGTAATGGTAGAGATAGTATGTTCACTTTCATAAAGAATAAATAGCTGCCTTCTGCATGTGCACACGTGTTATTACCTGTAACCTCACAGTGGCTGCCTGTTTACTTAAGGAGTGGAGTGTGTATTAGGTATTTGATATTCACACAATACAAAGGTTTGTAATAGTGGGTGACAATTATAATCCCAGCACTTTGCAAGCCTCAGGAAGGAGGATCACTTGATTCCGTATATTTGAGAGTGGACTGGGCAGCATAGGGATACCCTGCCTCTATTTTTTTTTAAATTTATCTGGGTATAGTGGCATATGCCAATAGTACTGGTTATATGAGAAGTAGAGGTGGCAGAATGACTTGAGCCCAACAGTTCAAGGCTAAAGAGAGCTGTGATTACACCATTGCACTCTAGCCTGGGGACAGAATAAGACCTTGTTGCTTTAAAAAATAAACAAACAAACACCACAGCACTCAGAAAATAACACACATAGGGAAGTTGTTTAAGAGAAGTACCATGGCTTCACCACTTCTACAGGTACTGAAGTGCTGGCATATTAGATGATTACAAAAGAGAATGGGAGATTTCTGAGTTTTTGGAGAAAATGTTTTTCATTTCTTCTTTTTTCCAAGTCCAAAAGACATGAAAGAATACCAAAATAAAACCTGTGGGGAGAGTTATGAGGAAGTAAAATTGACCATAGGTGGCACATCCTATTTAATCTTATTACCCAATTGGAAGGAAATGCCGGCCTGTTGTGCTGAAATTCTGTTTCTATAATTTGCTTTTTTTGTTTGTTTGTTTCCATTGTCATGCATCCATTCATTCACGCCCTCTCTTGGACTGGCTGCTGAGTCTAAGGATCTTTGGAGTTAAGAAGTTACATTCAGAATTACTTATATTACAACAGACTGTGTCTGTGACTAGTGCAAGCAAAATGCACTGGAAATTTAGAGGAAGACAATATTCCACCCAGGAAAAAACAACCAAGGGATTTCATGAGGTCAGATTTTCATAGTTGTCTTTTGGGTGATACAGGGGGTTAAAAGTAAGTCCAACCAGTCAATAAATGAGAAAGAAGCCTTTTCTATTAAAGGTTAACAGGGTTACAGTTGAGAGTGTTTTCATAATTGAGGATAATGAAGTTTAATAGTAGATTGAATGTTTCTCTCTTCTAGTAATTTTTTAAAAGTCACTTTTAGGGTTTCAAATAAGAATTACTTCTGGAGTAAAGTGAGAGTTTAATCACAGAATAATTATCACAGAATTTGCATAACGGAGGTAATAGACAAGCATTATTTTAAATTACCAGTTTGGAAAATCTTACTTCAAAAATTATTAAATTTATCTTAACTAATTTTCTTTTTTATTTGTGGCTAGCCGATATTTTTATTCCTAAAAAGTTTCTCCACCCTATTGCACTGTTTGCTGAAGGAGTTTTACTCAAGTGAGCTACATCCTATTTTATCTATTCTTAAACAGCTTTAATTACCTTAAACAGGTGCCCAGCATATGTGAAATAAGAATATTATTCATAGCCAGGTGCAGTGGCTCACATCTATAATCCCAGCAATCTGGCAGCTCGAGGCAGGTGGATTACTTGGGCTCAGGAGTTTGAGACCAGCCTGAGCATAGAAAGACCCTATCTTTAATAAAAATGGAAAAAGGACCAGGTGTGGTGGTGCATTCCTGAAGTTCCAGCTATTAAAGAGTTTGTGGCAAGAGGATCACTTGAGCCCAGCAGTTTAATGTTGTGTGACCAGTGAAGACAGGGTATTCTAACCAAGGGCAAAAGAGTGAGAGTTTGGCTCAAAAAAAATTGTGTTGTTTACACATCAACTTTTGAGAAATTTGAGAACCCTAGTTAGTCTCTTGGCTATTTGAACAATAATTTCTGGGAGTGAAAATTGGGTAGGTCGTGAATTGAAGTTGGATCTCAGTTTGAAGATGAGATTTACTTCTATAATGTCTGTACCTAGTAAGGCAATGAAAAAAGTCTGGGTCATTATCAAAGGTATTAAGTACTTTTCAATAATGTTCCTGTCTTAGCTTCTTATGTGTGTGACCTTTCTCTGTCACACACATAAACAAATTCTGATTTATGAAAATTCAAACTCATCATTAACGACAAATGGCAACAATAATAAAAAACTAAATATAATAATTTATGTAATAAAATGAGATTTGGCTTCATCAAAATGGTTCTTTTCAATATTCAGTTTCTCAGAAACATTTAAATTATGATTACTTATATTTTTTTTTAGCAAAACAGCTTTTTTTTTTTGCCTGTGTTACAAAATGAATCTATATTGTAAAATGAGTCTATGTAAAACTAAAATCACAAGTGTGTTTTTCTACAGTTTTATTTTGTAGGAAGATTTTCTTGGAGCTTTTAAAATGACTATTTGCTATGATTATTGGAGTTGTTCTAAGTTCCAGGTAAGATGTGCACTTATGTGTAGCACAAACAAATTGTCAATGATGTTTGATAATAGATGATCAGTTATCAATAACTTTGTCTATGTCCTACATAAAAAATTATGTCTCTGAAAAACCTAAGAAATTCCCCTCAAGTTTTTTTGCAGGTGTCTGGGACAGCACAACCTATATTCCCTCTTGACCTAGAACCTAGGAAAATAATATAAGGATATTTTTGAGCAGTTTATTAGTAGGAGAGTGCATTATTTCCTCACTCAGAAATGATTTACATCTCATTTATTTTAGGACCTTTAAGCTTATTAATCTGCTATTCTTAGTGCATGGATTATAAATAGCAGCCTAGAAAGAAGAAATCTCTTTAGAAGCAGAATGGCTGACTTACAATATAAAAGGACAGCTACCAACAAGAGAAACAAATAGAAAAACCAGAAGAGACAGAAATACAGAAAAAGAATTGATATGGTGGCTATAAAGCAGAAATAAGGGCAACATTGTTCCAAAGCAGAATGCATAAACATAATGCACATCTGTGGTCCACCATGAGACATAATAATGTATGTTTATGGTGGTGATCTAAGTCAAATTTTAGTCAGTGGACTCTGATTCAGAAGACAGGGAGAAAGAAAGATACGCAGAACAGTTAACATGTGAACAGAAAACTGCAAGAGTGATGGCATTTCAGTATTTTGTTGTGTCCTAGGTAGCTGAGTGACAGGTGTCCATGTGTGCATTTGCACGCACATCCTCTACTTCCAGAACAGTACTCATGTCTCTGGTAGACTGGGCACCATTCTAAAGGTTGTCTCATTATGGCTTTTGCTTTTGGCTTTACAAAATGAGGCACATCTTTCCACTGAGGATTTGGTGACCATAAGCAATCAGTTATTTAGTTCATTCAGCGTGGGCAGACTCAGATGCTTTTAGGAAGTCAGGAGTTGCGTATCACCTATAATTTCAAAGACTCTTATCTGTACAAAATATTTTAAAATAATTAGCTGGACTTGATGTGTGCTTGTATTTTTTTTTTTGTTTTTGAGACAGTCTCATTTTATCACTCTTGGTAAACTGCCGTGGTGGCACAGCTCACAGCAACCTCAAACACTTGGGCTCAAGAGATTTTCTTGTCTCAGTCTCCCAAGTAGCTGGGACTAAAGGTGCCCTCCCCAACACCTGGCTGTTTGTAGAGATGAGGGCCCACTCTGGCTCAGGCTGGTCTGGATCCAATGAACTCAGGCAATCCACCAACCTCAGCCTCCAAGAGTGCTGGGAGTACAGATGCGTGCTTGAATTCTTACTTACTCAGAAAGCTGATGAGGAAGTATGGCTTGGTTCCAGGAACTCAAGGTTACGGTGAACTACAATCTCACCATTATACTGCATCTCAGGTGATAGAGTAAGACTCTGTCTCTTTATAAAAATAAATTAAACAAAAGAGAGATAATATATAATAATTTCTAATATTAACATAACATAACATAACATAACTAACATAACATTTTTCACTTACTACTGTTTTATGAACACTTTTCCAAGTTAATCAGCATCATTTAATGGGGTTAGTGAATGTATAATATTTCATTATATATCCTGATGGATATTTCCAGTTTATCAAAGCTGTTTTTATGAAGATAATTTCACTATTCACATCATTCAGTGATCTGTGCTGCTCCTGCTTTTCTTAGGTAACTCTGCTTCCTGCAGAATATACCACAAGTATGTAAATTAAGGTGGACCCAGAGTCCTTATAGAGTCTTGTGTTTGAAAATTTGTGTTGTTTTTGCTCCTCAATAGCTAAGTGCACAATTCCTCATCTGGTGTTTGAGAGGTGTATGTATTTCTAAGTAATCGCAATCTTTACTGTGCTTCACATATGATACATATTTCAGAAATACTTAAGTGGGACTACAGGTGTGTGCCATCACACCTAGCTATAAGTTTATAGCACTTTTGAAGATATCAGGGGCATTAATCATTGGCTAGGAGGCTAGGACTTTGCCTAATGACTACTCAGAGGAAAAAAAGTATGAACTTTTGTCTCTGTCAGACCCCTATTTTCTATGTCAGTGGTGCTTCCACACTTTAAAACTCTCTCTTTGCCTGTGTAAAATTATTCAAGCAATAATTTTTGGATGTAATTTAAATGTTGTTCCTGTGAGTTGTCATAAAATCAATCATTAGATATGTTTTTTTCTTCTCCATCATTTCTTCATTTAGTTAGGATTAGTGTCCATAGATATTTCTCTTAACATCATGTACATATGGAAAAGAGTGAGATGGAATGGATGGAGGTTTTATAAGTGTAATTATGAGTACCTTTCTCAGTAAATTAATTTTTGCATTGGAATAGTGATGGTAAAAATGATATGATTGGAACACAAAATGATATATCTTTGTTCTGGATTAAATTTTATTGCTATTAGGCACATTATATTTACAGTTTCCATAATACCTAACATTGAGGTAGATTTTGGATTTAATGTGTAAATTTGCTATCAAATTGTCCTTGAATACTATGGTGATAACTTTTTCATATTACCACATATGGAATGAAGAATTCTGTATACTGATAATTCTGTATACTAAGTACACAGAAAATTAAGTATCCTATAAAAAACTAGACTTTGGGTATCAGTTATCATTAATCACTTGTTGTCATTAATAAAAATACCTATGGTCTTGGTCACTTTAACGGATAACTGTACAGATTTAGAACTCTATTGTGATGCTGGTTTTGGTTCTGTGACTCAGATAGAATTCTGAACTTCAGACTAACAGGCTTCATTTTCTTCTGTGCTTTTGAACCTTCTTGTTGAGTGATTTCTCCCTATTATCTCTCTGCTATTCCTCTTCTTGCCCTTTCTTATTCCACTCCTTGCCAAAATTATAATTGGAAGAGTTTATAAAGTATTATTTTATGATTTTGTTTCATCTACAGCATAAGCTGCATCAATGATCACTGAAGTAGGCTCTGACTCTCAAGAAAAGACTGAGATAAAGGCAGAGGTCTCTGCAAAAGGCAGGAAGAAGACCCAGATGATGGAGTGTACTGTGCTCCTCTTAATGGGTTTCAAAAACCACTGTAATGTGGAGGTGAGACAACTGAGTGGAGCGCTCTACTGATATGTGTTCATGGCATGCCACAGTGAATGTGTTTTGCCAAGTTTCTATTATCTAATTTTTATACTTTTGAATTAAAATAGAAATAATTCATCATATACATTACAAACAAAATTCCCTGACCCTTAGGATAAACAGGGACAGTGTCTTGCTGATCCTGAGTATTGGTTGGTGTTTATTCTGAATGGTCATGAAATATTTTGAATATATTACCCGGGGCTATAAGATGTTCCAGAGGAGACATGATATCACTAGGTCAGTGCTTCAGAATAAAGAAGAGTAACCTCAAATAATTTATCATGAGTCAGATAATGTCAGGTTTTTGTGCCAGGTGGAGGGTCCATTAAGACCTGTGGAACTGGCATGACCAACTGGCATGACCAGAAATATAAAGTTAGGAATGACAATAAAGAAAGAGACACAAGACACAGAATAAAATTTACAAAAGTGGGAACTCAGGGGACCTCTGACTGTTCCTGGGTTCCAGCATGGGGCCCCGTTTCTTTTATTGAAATTTCTCTGTCCAGGTGGTAAGTTGAGGGATGAAGCAAAGACACCAGCAGTTTCTCTGAGTGAGCATATCAGCTCCTATTTTTATTCTTAACTTTAAGGATTTGAGTAGTTTTCAAGAATCTAAAACTTGAACCTTGTTGGGGGATAGCCTTATGTCTGGAGACACACACACAGGTTCCTAGAGAAGTGGTAAGCTCCAGTAGTTCACTGTGGAGTAAAATGCCACTGGCATCAATTTCCTCTGAGCAATCAGTGGGAGAGAGGCATTTTCCTCTCATTACCACCACAGAGGATTTTCCTCTGTAATAAGGGATGTTAATCCCTCCTACCTGTATCTCAGCCTAGATGTGTCCCCTTGGACTCTGCCCCAGCCAAATGCAAATCTCCACAGTGTGTATCTACATTGTCTGTTTAATGGGCAAGAAATGACCTAGAAGATGTACCTATTCCACACTTGTCATAATCTCTTTTATGACCATTTTCTTCCTCAGAGGGTTCACAGACTCAGCAGGGTATCGATGTAAGCTGTATCCCCAAAAGGCCAGAGTTTCAGGAAAGGCCAGAAACGTGTTCAGACAAAAAATTTGTCAATGGCTTTTTAAAGGTATGGTAGCTGACTTTTCTTTGTTCGGACTCCTACAGCTTTTAATATTCCCTTTTTCTGGAGGTGTCATCCCCTGCCTAGAATGGGTCTTTGGTCCCCATTCTGCCTGCAAGATAATAGCTAAATCTATTATCTATTAATCTATTTGTTTAATTTCTTTTAATTATAAAACACCCATGATTTGAAAAGCATAGTTCTTTAATACTGATGGTTTCAGAAGCCAATGGCATTCTTTTAAATTAAATCATAGTTGTACATATTAATGCAATCATGGTGTATAATGTGCTGGTTTTATATACAATTTGAAATATTTTCATCACACTGGTTAATATAGCCTTCATGGCATTTTCTTGGTTCTTATGTTAAGACATGTATATTCTACACTTAGTAAATTTCACATATACCCTTATAAGATGCACCACAGGTGTGGTCCCACAGATTACCCTCCCTCCAATCAACATCTCCCTTTCCTCCCCTCTGTCTTTCCATTACCCTTATTATTGGTCTATATTTGGGTTATATCTTTTTTTTTTTTTTTTTTTGAGACAGAGCCTCAAGCTGTCACCCTGGATAGAGTGCTGTGGCATCACAGCTCACAGCAACCTCCAATTCCTGGGCTCAAGCGAGTCTCCTGCCTCTGCCTCCCAAGTACCTGGGACTACAG
>CAUYON010085895.1:0-15098 GCA_963573935.1 Arctocebus calabarensis | reverse complement strand
GTCACCCTCGGTATTGGGGCTGGTGCCCTACTCACTGAACTACAGGCACCACCTGAAAAAAGTACATTCTTTTTTTTTTTTGAGACAGAGCCTCAAGCTGTCACCCTGGATAGAGTGCTGTGGCATCACAGCTCACAGCAACTCTAATTCCTGGGCTCAAGCGAGTCTCTTGCCTCTGCATCCCAAGTAGCTGGGACCACAGGCGCCCACCACAACGCCCGGCCATTTTTTGGTTGCAGCCATCATTGTTGTTTGGTGGGCTGGGCTGGATTCGAACCCCCCAGCTCAGGTGTACGTGGCTGGCGCCTTAGCCCATTGAACCACAGGCGCCGAGCCAAAAAGTACATTTTTAAGCTGGTCTCAGCAGAATGTTCAGATGCTATGTTGATTGACATTAGTGCCACGTGCCTCTTTCTGAGTAGCCACATCATTGCTGTCTCACAGGATGAGACTTTGGAAGGGGGCATGTTTTTTCTTAAGCCATCCTCTTCATCCAGGGTGGACTTTGACCTAAGGAGGGCTCCACGCATGTCCCCTGGTGTCACTGGTGGAGTTGACGTTGGCAGCACAGGAGAAGCAGGATCAAACCACTCTGTTGGGTCAGTCGTGCCCTCTGGACTCCACATCCTCATCTCTGAAAAGGACTAAAGGCTCCGGGGAGTCGGTGAGTTTGCATCCGGGAAGCGTTTAGGAAAGCGTCTGGCACAGGGTCGGCACCCTTGCACCATCACATCAGTCCACGTGGAAGCAGTTCACCGGCAAACACAGGATCCTGGGGAAGAAGCTCCACATGTCTCTGCCCTCTGAGCAGCGACATCCAGCCAGAGAAAGTAAGCGGACACGGTGGAATAAATGGAGGACAAGCGCTTCCCCGCGGCGCCGTGGACACTGGGAGGGCGGCAGCTGTGGTGGGGCTGGGCTCGCTGTCCGCCAGCCCGGCCTAATCTCCTGGCAGCCAGAGCAGCGAGGAAGCAGAATCTGGTATTCATTGTGTGGTGGTTTCTAATTTCCTTCTGCTTTCGAGATCCTCTTCTAAGGGAGAACAAGGCTCTGAAGAAGGAGGCCCAGGCCTCCTCGGCTGGGCACCAGCTGCTGGGGAGGCCGGGCCCTGACGGGCCCCTGGCGTTTCATTTCATCCTCTGAGAAGCCCCTCTGATGTGGGGTTTGGTGGTCCTCTCCTAGTCTCATTTGTAAGTGTCATCTTTGAGGACAGTGTTTTTTGTACTAGCAGGGTTCTTGTGAGGCTGGGCGGTGGCTGGGCTACAGAATTCACAGAACTCCCGGTAGGGCCTACAGTGGAGTCACAGGTCGCTCTGTGCCACGGCAGCCCCAGGAGGAGGGGGACGATATTGGTGCTGGCAGGTCCAGCTTCCAATAAGCGTCTGGCAGGGGGGCTCGGCAGAGGACCCAGGGGTGACAGTTCCATAGCCAGAGACTCTTACAGCCAGCTGAGGGCAAAGGCCCAGGGCTGTGTCCAAGGAATGGGGTGGGGTTTCCTCATTCCTTACTGTCTTCACACTTGGCCTTTGATGTGCAGATTTCAGTACACTTATCAGCCTTTCTAAGTTCCTCTTTGATCACCAGGAAGCCGAGTGATTCCCAAAGTGAGGGACAATGTTCAGAAATGGACACAGAGGCTAAAGGGACATGACTATGATCTTCAAGTCTACCGTAGAGTTTTATCCAGCAAGATGCCATGGCAGTGGCAGCACAGCGCTGTGAGGGCCACAGCAGGGCCAGCTGCTGTGTTCAAGGTGGGACAAGACCAGAGCAGGGTTCCCAAGCTTACGTCCCTCAAGTGCTGTCCACACCATCTCTGCCACATCCGCACGCCATCATTACTACTATTTACTTAATATTTTTCTTTAAATAGATTTCTTTTTAAAATCTTACATTTAATTAAGAAGAAACCTTTATGTCACTAAACGAAATTCAGCATTTTTCTGCTAGACATTGAAATAAGTATGGAACTGTTAAAAATATTTATCATGTACCACTGAAATCACCTTGACCACCACCCAGAGCTTTGTGCCAGTTTTTTTTTTTTTTTTTTGAGACAGAGCCTCAAGCTGTCACCCTGGATAGAGTGCTGTGGCACCACATCTCACAGCAACTCCAATTCCTGGGCTCAAGCGAGTCTCCTGCCTCCGCCTCCCAAGTACCTGGGACTACAGGTGCCCGCCACAACACCTGGCATTTTTTTTTTTTTTTTTGGTTGCAGCCGTCATTGTTATTTGGCAGGCCCAGGCTGGATTCAAACATGCCAGCTCAGGTGTACATGGCTGGTGCCTTAGCCCGTTGAGCCACAGGCGCCGAGCTTGTGCCAGTTCTTGGTTAGGCCTTCACACACAGCGGTGGCTCCCTGTGTGTCTGAGGAGGTGATGAGGGTGAGCTCGATGTCATCAAGGAGGAGGGTGATCTGTGCCAACTTGTGATCCCCTCACGGGTGCTCCAGGGATGAGACCCCTGAGGCTTGACTCTAACCTGAGAGGATGATGGTGTCTCCTTGGAGGGCTCACTGAGGACCAACTGGGTTCCTATATACTTACAAGGTGTTTAGAATAGCATCTAGCAAGCTTGTAGTAGGCACTCAATAAATGTTAACATCCTGGGTGATTTTGGCTGCCCTGGGGTTCCTACCATCTACCTGGGTCAAGATGGGGCTGGGACAGACACTGGCCCTAGGCTCCCTCTGCCTCTCTGTGGATCCTGGTTGTTCTCTGACCTCTCCACTGGGACAGGTGTGAGTAGGTGGCATGACCGTCGTTCCCCTCGTGATTTTAGGATTAGACCAAGATGTGATGACAGCGTGAGTTCTTATGAAATATCCCCATTGTAACTGGCAGTCGTCTGTGCCCACGAGGGGCTCAGGAATGGGCTCGCAGGGACGGACGCTTGTGTGCACACGCCGGGTGCTCGGGGATCTGGGCCTGCTGCTCCCTTGGGTCTGGTCGGCCACTGGTCGTTACTGGACTGGGATTCATGGCTTGGAGGCAGCAAGGAGCTGTGCAATCCCCAGTTCCCTGGTGGGACTGGAAATTCTGCCTCAGGCCCTGGAATTCTGACTTCCTGTTTGGCCTGGCGCTTGTTCCCCCACATTTTTGGCTCTGACACATCCTCTCCCTCCCCCTCTCAGGATCATTTCCTCATCCGTAACATGAGGGGGTTGCGAGATGGTATCTAAAGCCCCTGTAAGCTTGAGAAAGCTATGATTCTACCTCCTGGCCACCCCCTCACTTTCCCCTCAGACCTCCTGACTGGCAGTGAGCAGAGATAGGCAGGAGCAGAGAGAAAAGAGTCCCGTGTGTTCTGCAGCGCCCAGGAGGCCCGCAGTGAAGAACCGTCCAGTTCAAAATGTCCGTGGTGCCCAGCTTGAGAAATGCTGTTGTAGGAAGGGAGAGACAGAAGAGGGGAGATTTAATTTTCTAAAACAGAACACAAAAACACTAACCACAGAAGAAAAATTGATAAATTGGACTTCATCAAAATTAAAAGCTTCTCTTCCTCAAAAGGCGAACCTGGGACGCAGAGAAGATACATATCTGTGACAAAGTATTTGCTTCCAGAATATACGAAGAACCACTACAAATCAGTAAGAAAAGGGCAATGACTCAATAAAAAATGGACGAAAGACTTACGTGGATACCCACAAAAGAAATCCAGATCATTACTCATTGGGGAAATGCCAAGTAAAACCACGAGGAGATATCACCACACACCCACCTGAATGGCTAAAATGAAAAGACTGACACTACCAAGTATTGTTGAGGATGTGAAGCAACTATCCTACGTTGCTGGGGGGAGCCCAGGAGTGCTCTATCAATTTGGGAACATTGTTTGGCAGATCCTATTAAAGATACAGATATGCCTGCTTTACAAACTTGTCATTCTACTCCTAAGGATATATACCCATGAGATATGAGTGTCTATGCTGATGTTAAGATATGTATAAGAATGTTCAAAGGATTTTCTTCAAACTTGAAACACCCCACATTCTTATCAACAGAAGATTAGAGAAATAAATTGTGGTGTACATGTACAACAGCGCACTACACAATGATAAAAAGATTACATACTCTCTGATTCTATTAATGTCAAGTTCAAGAAGAGGCAAAGTTAATCTATAATGGTTAGATTATAACCAAATTGTGGTTATGTCTGGTAGACATATAGATTAGGAGGATGCATGAAGGAACTTTTTGGGGTGCTGGGGATATTCTATATCTGGAATGGGGGGACAGTTATACAGGCTGGCCATAAAGTTTGTGTGTAAATTTATGACCACCCTGTGTAAATGCATGTACAAGTAAATAATTATCAATTATCTGTTTAAGATGTGTGCACTTTTTATATACTCTACTGAAAGTATGTTATAATTCTATTTAAAAAAGTGAAAAGAGGGCTCAGCGCCTGTGGCTCAAGGAGTAGGGCGCCAGCCCCATACACCGGGGGTGACGGGTTCAAGCCCGGCCCCGGCCAAAAACTGCAAAAAAAAAAAAAAAGTCAGATGCTAATAAACTTTAAAAAATTAATTAATTAATTAAAAAGGGAAAGGAAGTGCAGATTCTTGTGTCCAAGGGAAGTAAAAACAATAATTTATCAAGCATACAATATGCACCAAGTTGCTTTACATAGATTATTTCCCTTAATGCATGTGAACCACCTGTCAGCCAGATATTATTCTCTTTTTGTACAGATGAGGAAACCAAAAGGTAAAATAGCTTGCCTGAGTAGGGGGCACCTGTGGCTCAAAAGACTGGGGCGCTGGCCCCATGTGTCGGGTTCAAACCCAGTCCTGGCCAAAAACTCAAAAAAAAAAAAAAATAGCTGTCTGAGTCTCACAGCTGGTAAGTGTAGGAGTGGGGACTGGAATGCCACATTCCGCACTCGTGCCACTTGGCTTGGGATCTTGAGAGTGATTCTTAGCATAGCATCAAAGCTTTCTGCTTTGCCTCTTTCTCCACACTCCCTGCCCAACCACCCCCACATCAGATGTTGTAGATGACATTGTTCACTTCGTTATGTGAACTCCCAATCCCCCTGCCTTCTTAAAAATTAAAAACATGGAACCCAGGCCCTCGGTGTACCCTTCCCGTGAATTCGTTGTAATCAGGAATAAGAACCCACAGTGCACCACCCACCTGTTCACCCTACCTAGTGCTGTGGATTCTCTGATCCACAGTGTACCCTTGGTGTACCCTTCCCATGAATTCGTTGCAATCAGGAATAAGAACCCACAGTGCACCACCCACCTGTTGACCCTACCTAGTGCTGTGGAGTCTCTGAGAATGAAAGGGGGTGGGCTAGTGTAGTCAATATTGGGAGCCACGTTTGAACTCCAGCTCTTGGACAATTCCTTAGCTTCTCAAAGCCTTTGTCTCCTGGCCTGTGGAAAGAGGCAGTGGAACTTACTTGACAGTCTCGTTGTGAGGGCTAAATGAGGCGGTACATATGGAAGGGCTCAGTTCCAAAACAGGCTCCTGGCAAGTGCTTAACAAAGCCTGGAGTGGAAATGTCAAAGCTTTCACTTTCTTGGTGCGCAGGTCCTTCCAAATCTCTTAAAGAGGCTTAGCACTTTCCCCTCTACGCAATTCAAAACACTTGGGGAAAATAAATTATGCAAATGATTTCTTCACAAAGTACTTTATGTGTACTCAACGAATGGAGCAGAATCTTAGTGCTTCCGCAATGGAGGGGGACAGGGATCACTGTGAATTACAGTGGTCACTCTGACGGTCTTATTTGGGTAGATCTGCAAAAATGGGGAGGATTTAGTCACAGAGAGAGGACCGGGAAGGTGGTTCTAAGTTGGAGGAGGGTGGGAGGTGGTGCCTATAGCTGTAGGGTCTGGAAATGGCGAGCCGATAGTTTTGGTTTTGTGTAGGTGCTTAGTGGAACGTAATGCTGTGAAGAAGGCCTGGTGGCAGGTGCAGTCCTGCAGAGAAAGTTGGGTCTTTACTATAGGAGGTGTCAGTGAACGTTCTTGAGTGTAGGAAGCACAAGATGGACCAGGGGTGTGCAGCCCACACAGGAGGCGAGAGAGACTAGGGCAGGAAGACAGGGAGAAGGGCAATGTGCAAGTTCAGTGGGGGTCAGATGGGGATGAGCTGGGCATGACACAGGGTGGAGGCGGTGGGGTGGGAACGGAGGTGTGGGTGGGTGATGAGAGATGGGGGTGGGGGGAGGGACTCCTGAAGTCTTGAGGCTGATTGCTTGAGTTTATGAAGCAGAAAGAGGAAAGGGAAGAAAGTCATTTTGGAGATGATAATGAGAGATACTTTCTTTCTTTTCTTCTTTTTTTTTTTTTAGAGACAGAGTCTCACTTTGTGGCCCTTGGTAGAGTGCCTTGGCATCACAGCTCACTGCAACCTCCAGCTCTTGGGCTTAGGCGATTCTCTTGCCTCAGCCTGTAGCTGGGACTACAGGTGCCTACCACAACGCCTGGCTATTTTTTTGTTGCAGTTTGGCCGGGGCTGGGTTTGAACCCACCACTCTCGGTATATGGGGCCAGCACCCTACTCACTGAGCCACAGGCGCCGCCCCAGAGACACTTTTTTTTTTGAGACAGAGCCTCAAACTGTCACCCTGGATAGAGTGCTGTAGCATCACAGCTCACAGCAACTTCCAATTCCTGCGCTCAAGCGAGTCTCCTGCCTACGCCTCCCGAGTAGCTGGGACTACAGGCGCCAGCCACAACGCCTGGCCATTTTTTTTTGGTTGCAGACCTCATTGTTGTTTGGCAGGCCCCGGGCTGGATTCGAACACTCAAGCTCAGGTGTACGTGGCTGGCGCCTTAGCCCGCTGAGCCACAGGCGCCGAGCCCAGAGACACTTTCTTAATGGTGGAGGCTAGAGGTAACAGATCTCTTCCTGGCTCCCTACCTTCGTCTGTTATTTGGACATTGTCAGGAACACATCGTCTGCTTCTGGTCTGAGACTTCTGTGGGGGCACCCAAAAGGCAGCCGCTGGCTTTGCGCAAGCCTCTTTTCCACCCACCCTTGCTGCATAGAAACTACACTGAGGGAGGTGGCAGGACTAAAGCAGACTTAACAGCAGCACGGTTTACAATCTGCCCTCCCAAAGGCCAGAGTTCCTTCAGATGCCCCACCAAGGGGTGGGGGCACCTTCTTTCAGCCTGCGAGAAGTTAACACATGGACTCTTGCTTTTATGGAGAGGTGCAAATAGAGTTTTGAATAAAAATCCTGTTGTTGTTTTACAGGGCTGTAGCGATGGCCAGGAAGAAAACCACCCCCTCTGAAGGTTGTTTTTGTGACTGTTCTTTGCAGCATTGTTCTAAAAATGGGAAATTGCATATTGCTGCGCCAAAAGAAACAAACACCTGCAGGCAAAGAAATACCTTCCACGGAGAGGCTTTCAGAGCATGCGCAGGGACAGCGCCAGCGGGGTCTGGAGAGGGGGCGTGTCTTCACGTCCAAGGGGATGGACTGCGGGCTTCTGTTTGTAAGCTAAGAGGGCTTTGGCAATTTCGGGGCTCAGGTGATTGTCTTTGTTATTCATGCAATAAACATTTATCGAGCATCTATTCTGTGTCAACCTCGGTGGTGTTCATTCTGTTGCCTTCACTGGTGTCATTCAAATCCTTATTTGCTTGTCACTTAGAAAAAAAAAAATTCCATAGTCAGTGCGTGACTGTTGTCTCCACATGACACAGTCTCTTTCCTCTCTTCTCCAACTTTTTTCTTCCTTCTCTCCTTCTCCCCCCCTCCCTTTCTTTCTCTTTCTTCTTTATTGGTCTAAAAAAGGCAAATGAGGCCAAGTTCGGTGGCTCATGCCTATAAATCCCAGCAATCTGGGAGGCTGAGGCAAGAGGATCCCTTTAGCTCAGGAGTTTGAGACCAGCCTGAGCAAGCCCAAGACCCTGTGTCTACTAAAAAAAAAAAAAAAAGAGGCAAAATGTAATTTTTACCATGTCAACCAATACATTTCTTCATCACATGACTTTTCAAATTTCCCATCATGGGGGCAATGTGAAACTTTTGTTCTATGATGGTAGATATTAATAGATAATGTTTTGGTCATCTGGTTAACCAGATAACAAAACTTTTATCAACACCGATAAAATTTCAAAACAATCAGGTCTTGGAATTTATCAAGTGTGAAATGAGTACATTTCAGATGGATTTGTTACTTAAGAGATATCCAGTTTCATATACTGATCTCATGTTCATCTAGAAACAAAAAAGCAGCAGGGAGCCACAGGGTGTAATGAATTTCAGACCTTTTAGAATTTTGGTTAGAACTTCCTACTCACAGAACACATGAACTCTTCACATGGGTCAGCCAGAGAGAAAGGGAAGCTTGGGGGAGTCAGGATCATCTTCCGGGAATCACTTGGTTATTGATGTGGTCCTGCCCCAAAGAAGAGAGATCGAACAAAAATAATCTTGAGTTCTATAATATACTTATTTTACTGTCTTAGTTTTCACACTTGTTTCAGGTTTTTCACTTGAGGTTCCAAGGTAGGATCTGGCTGGTGTGGCCTGGTTCGTGATGCAGATACACATTCTAATGATTTATTTTCCTTTTGCTTACCTGGATTTTCTAATTTTATTGCAACAAGAGGCAAGATAACAGAAATGTGGGTCATGGCGCCTGTGGTTCAGTAACTAGGGCACTGGCCCCATATACCAAGGGTGGCGGGTTTGAACCCAGCCCTGGCCAAACTGCAACAAAAAAATAGCCACGTGTTGTAGCAGGCGCCTGTAGTCCCACCTACTCGGGAGGCCGAGACAAGAGAATCTCCTGAGCCCAAGAGCTGGAGGTTGCTGTGAGCTGTGATACCACAGCGCTATACTAAGGGGGACAAAGTGAGACTCTGTCTCAAAAAAAAAAGAAATGCAGGTCATGCCTTCATGGGGCTCACGTTCTAGACAGGGCAACAGCTTCAAGCAAAGATGCTATGACAGAGACCAGGTGAGGTACCCGAGATCACAGTGGTAGCAAGAGCCCTGATCCTTAGGGTGTGAAGGGCTGGGTGGGAGAGCTGGAAGAAAGAGCCCGAGAGCTGAGTCTGGAAAGGATCTGAAGGTAGCCAGACTTGACAAATAAAAATTCAGGATTATGAGCTGGGTATGGTGGCTCATGCCTGTAATCCCAGCACTCTGGGAGGCCGAGGCAGATGGACTGCCTGAGCTCACAGTTTCGAGACCAGCCTGAGCCAGAGCAAAACCTCATCTCTAAAAGTAGCCAGGTGTTGTGGTGGGTGCCTGTAGTCCCAGATACTTGGGAGGCTGAGGGAAGAAAATCACTTGAGTCCAAGAGTTTGAAGTTGCTGTAAGCTATGATGCCACGACCCTCTACCAAGGGCAAAAAAGTGAGGCTCTCTACAAACAAACAAACAAACAAACAAAAAAATTCAGGATGATGCCTGGTTAAATTGTATTTTAACTACATAATGTATCTTTTTTTATTATAGTTATATCCTGAGTATTGCATGGCTCATAAATGATGGAATTTGGTTCTTTGGAGGGGGTTCGGGAAAGGGAGGTGCTTTGTCCAGGGAGAACCACTTGTGCAAAATTGCGGAGGTGTGAACAACATGAATATGATGCATGTTTCAAATATTGTGTGTGCATTAATGCAAAGTGAGCAGCCTAACTTGGAGGGCAATTATATCCCCAAGCCTTGCCCATCACTGCATCCTGAAGGCAAAGGGTGGGTCAGGGAACAGCAGAGGGCAGAGTGGGAAGCAGGATGTCCGAGAGCCTCCTGCTCTGGGTGGGAGTCTAGACTTGATACCACAGGAGACTGGGAGCAGGAAAGGATTTTAAGAAAAACATGAAATTGCTATTTGATTTTTAGCAATCATGGGGAGGGGCAAGACTAAAATCCTAGCGACCACTTAGGAGGCAGACTAATGGCTCCCACAAAAATGTCCATGTCATTATTCCCAGAACCTGTGAATGTGTCAAGGCGAATGAAGATTGCCCATGAGCTGACCTTGGGGTGGGGAGATTATTGTGGATTATCTTGGAGGGCCTAATGTAATCACACATGTCTTTACAAATGGGAGAGGGAGGCAGAAGACAGAGATTTGAGGATGCTTTGCTGCTGGCTTTGAGGATGGGAAAGAGCCTGTGAGCCAAGGAATGAGGGTGGCTTCTAGAAACCGGACAAACAAAGAAACACATTTCCCCCTAGAGCCTCCAGGGACAGTGCAGCCTGCCAGCACCTTGATTTTTAGCCCAGTAAGATTCAGTTCAGACTTCTGCTTTCAGGATTGTAAGATAAAATTTGTGTTTTTTAAGCTATTAAGTTTGTGGTGATTTGTTACAGCAGCCATTTGAAACAAATGTAGAGGCTATCTGAAAATAGGGTAGACAGAAGGGGACAAATTCAAAGTAAATTGAGATGGACTCAGAGACTGGACACTTAAGGTCAGGAGGTCAGGAGACGGCACGCCTTACAGCCCTTCCTCTGTCCCATGCCCTGCTCCATGTCCCATTTTTCCCCAGGAGCCCTTGACCAAGTCTCTGACCTATCCTAGGTTTGATTAGTACCTACTTTTGGTACAGGGGCCACAGATGGAGATCTGAAGGAAGCTCTGTCCTTGCACTTACACAGGGTGGCTGCGAGCTACAGTCACATACTATCAGATACTTTCGAGTTAGCTTGACTTTTGTGATAGGCTGGGGGTCCATTCACTTGATGGGGGAACCAGTCTGAGTTCTACAATCTTGGTTTATCAATTCCAAAGCAGGTGCAACCGTGCTTACTTAGCTGAATCTATTTTCAGGGTTTTTTTCTTTTTTTGTATGTACTCTCGTTTTGTAATTTTAGTTTGCTCATGGAAATGCTTTGGGTGGCTACTGATGATTCATCCTCACATTAGTCCCATGTGCCTGTTGGTGCATTCTGAAAGTGCTTGGGAGGAACATCTCCTAATTACACGTTTCAGGATGCATTGTTTGTGTGGCTCCATCATCATCAATAAAGGTTTCCTTTGTCATCTAGCTGAAGCCATTTTAAGTGGCAATCACTCTGCAGTGAATTACTATCTACAAACCTCTTGGTATTTGCAAACAGCATACCTTGCATCAGCCATAAACTAGACATAATTTTGTCCATATCATGTTGATAAAGTTGATGAGGGCTGGTTTTGCTTCCTCTTCCTGCCTTGTGAGTCATTTACAGATTTCTGTGCCAAGCTAACCTCCGCCTCATGTGTGAAGCTGCAGCTTTTGCAGTGATCAATAAATCCAAGCTATACATTGACATACAGAAAGTCAAGCCCTTGGATTTTGCAATGTGATAGCAATGTTTGGTAATTATCATTACTCTTTAGCTTTCTCTGAGTACGATTCCTTTGATTTGCAGGTTTCAGGGGTAACATATTTTCAAAAACAATTTTCACCTAGATTTACAGTTTTCTTAACAATCTGATCAGGAAATGTGGTCTTTGTCTCCCCAGGGCTCCTCAAAGATATGAATGTTAAAACCAGTATAGTGCTAAAAATACTTTTCTTTTCTTTTTTTTAAGAGACAGAGTCTCACTTTGACACCCTCGGTAGAGTTCTGTGGCATCACCGCTCACAGCAACCTCCAGCTCTTGGGCTTAGGCGATTCTCTTGCCTCAGTCTCCTGAGTAGCTGGGACTACAGGCGCCTGCCACAGTGCCCAGCTACATTTCTTCTTTTTAATCCTTTTTAAATTTTGTTGAGATACATTTATTTAAGTTTTTTCTTCACATTGTGCTAATATCTTTCAAACGTAGGAAGCTTATATACATACACTGGCCTCCTGCTCTCTTAGAGTTTGGCATATTTCATAGTGAAAATGGCTGATTATATTACATGTAATATATTATGGACACACTTTTCTTTTTCTCCTCTTCTTCCTCTTTCTTCTTCAAATGTAAAAACCTTTCTTAGGTTGAAGTTTGTTCAAAAATAGGCTATAGCCTGGCCATAGTTTGCTGGCCATTGCTATAATATATGGTTAACTATTTTGAGTAATTCCTGTAGACAGAAAAGAACCGAATAGTAGCTCATGCCTGTAACCTTAGTACTCTGGGAGGCTGAGGTGGCTGGATTGCTTGAGCTCAGGAGTTCAAGACTGGCCTGAGTAAGAGTGAGAAGCCATCTCTACTAAAACTAGAAAAAAAAGGGTGGCGTCTGTGGCTCAGCAAGTAGGGCGATGGTCCCATATGCCAAAGGTGGCGGGTTCAAATCCAGCCTGGGTTGAACTGCAAAACAATAAAATAGTTGGGCATTGTGGTCCCAGCTACTCAGGAGGCTGAGGCAAGAGAATCGCCTAAGCCCAGGAGTGGGAGGTTGCTGTGAACTGTGTGACGCCACAGCACTCTACCAAGGGCGATAAAGTGAGACTCTGTCTCTACCAAAAAAAAAGAAAGAAAGAAAAAGAAAAAAAAACTAGCTGGGCATGGTGGTGGAGACCTATAGTCCAAGATCACTTGAGCCCAAGAGTTTTTGAGGTTACTGGGGCTGGGTGAAGTAGCTCATGCCTTTAATCCTAGCAGTCCGGGAGGCAGAGGAGGGTGGATTGCTTGAGCTAAGGAGTTTGAGACCAGTCTGAGCAAGAGTGAGACTCCGTCTCTGAAAATAACTGAGCATTTCGGTGAGCGCCTACAGTCCCAGCTACTCGGGAGGCTGAGGCAAGAGAATCCCTTGAGCCTGACAGTTTGAGGTTGCTGTGATCTGTGACACCACAACACTGTCTGAGGGTGACAAAGTGAGACTCTGTCTTAAAAAAAAAAAGGAATCTGCAGTTACTGTGAGCTATTATCATACTCTACCACTCTATACAGGGGGATAAAGTGAGATTCTCAAAAAAAAAAAAAGAAAGAAAGAAAGAAAAGAACCCAACAAACATTCAAACATTCCTTCATTTCTCTAATTTCCTTCTGTTTTCTTTCTTTTTTGGGGGGGGAGGGAGGAGGTAAATTGTAATTTTTTTTATTGGAAAGCAAATATACAACTTGGAATGGATTTGATGCAAATTGGGCCATAAGCAGATTTTCTTTAAGTGGCTAAACAAAGTTTAAAAGCCAGTAACACTAAAAGAAAATGTTTCTGGTACAGGACCAGATAATACACCCGTTCTGCAATCAATATACATCACATGGAAAGATGCATGACCTTTTTGTGGCTGCAATCAGTTTATCTTTGCATTCTACTCTTTTAAATTTAACACACATCTCTGTGAGTTGACATAGCTCACATTCTTGAGATCACCTACAGTGATTCCTGCAGTTACCTACCCGGCCCCCAGACTCACCACAACATATCAGCTCCCCAAATACCTGCATTGTATTTGCCCTAGGTAAATCCTTCCCTGGCTGTGAATAGGTAATTAAAATTCTGAACCTTTTATGGCCCTGGATCTCTATCCTTTTGAACAATACTCATCTAGGCGGGTGATCCTCTGCAGGCCAAGGTATGTGGGCTAATGATGACCTGGTTGCAGAAGAATCTGGCGCCACAGCCGGGAGTGGGTGGGGGAGGAAGGAGGCCCCCCAAAGGTCCCACCCGCAGCAAAGAATCTCTTTTGGGATTGCCAATCCCCCTGACCAGTTCTGGAATTTTTGCAATCAGAGTCCCTCCTTTGTGGAGGACAATGCCGGGCGGATGTGGTGGCTTTACACTTTGGGTGCACCAGTGTGTGTGTTTCAGGGCTAGGGGGACTCCTCTTATCAGTATCGCTTAGTTTATCGTCTCTGCAGATTTCTGCCTTTGGAGTCCCCCTACTTGTAGGGCAGGGGTTGGGGCCTGGGCTCTGGAATCTGGGTTGTGTGAGGAGTAAAAAGGAAATTGCGAAAAGGCCTGCCATTGAGTAAGCAATCAATAAAGATAATCAGGTTGTGCTTTCTGTCTCGGGACTTTAAAAATCTGGCAGGTGAAGGTCAAAGGTCGGCCGCACCAGCTCCCCTCGGTCCTCCCCACCTTTGGGACGGTCTCAGGTTGTTGGCCTCACCCTTGGAATCGTCTGAGAATGGAGTTATTGCTAATTCCAAGAGGGCTGACGCATCGTTGGCAGGGTTCAACTGGGAGGCGACATGGTTTGTGTGACTGCTCCAGTTTTTCCTCAGAATTATGACTTTAAAAATCCTTTTTAAAAAATTATAGAAACGACACGAACTCTCCAGGCGTAACCGCACTTCGCCGTCGGCCCGCAGGGAGCCGGGTCTCCGGGGCGCGGGTCCGGCCGGCACTGCCCTCTGGTGGCCTCGGGGCTCCTCGGCGCCGCCCCCGCCCTTCGCCCAGCCGTAGCCCCCTGCACCCGGCGGCGCTTCAGTTTAGCTGCTGCGGATGGAGCGGCCGGCCGGGGCCACTACCGTGGGACGGGGGTGGGGATGGGGTCCTTAGAGCCACACTGGACGCATCTTGAGGACGAGTTGTGTTGTTTTGTACATTTTGCTCTAGTCTAGGGATTGAAGAGCCCGTGCCGTGCTTCTAGTACAAAGGCCGGGGGTGGGAAGGAGCTGGAGGGCAGAGGATGTGCGGGTGTGGGGACTGAGAGGAGTGAGGGGCAGTGGGAAGGAAGGGGGCGGCAGGAGCCAGCCACGACCCCTTCCTGGACTTTGAACTTTAAGAGCGTGGGAAGCGCTGAGGGCCGGCAGGGGGATGGGCAGTGGAGGAGGTATTTGATTAGAATTCCTCTGGCCGGTTAGGAGGCCCTTCGGGAGGGGGTATTTTCAGGGGCCCGTTTAGAAGTACCCTCTGTTGGCTGGAGAGGAAAGGGTCAGGCGTGAGCCTCAGGCTTTTGCCCAGAGCAGCCCAGCGGGGTTCAGATAGAACTCAGGGGGTTAGAGGCAGCCTGGACCCGGGTCTCTGCTTCTACTTCCAGTGGAGTTCGAGATGTTCAGAAGATCATGGGCCCGAAGGGAGGAGGCTTCAGTTCCTTTTGCTGGCAGGAATATAGAGGCAAGGGGCTTTGGGGCAGTTCTGCATTTTCTCCTGGGGGCCCAGCTGACACCTTTTTTTTTTTTTTTTTTTTGAGACAGAGCCTCAAGCTGTCACCCTGGATAGAGTGCTGTGGCATCACAGCTCACAGCAACCTCCAATTCCTGGGCTCAAGTGAGTCTCCTGCCTCTGCCTCCCAAGTAGCTGGGACTACA